>JAKWBO010000700.1:0-30648 GCA_034336685.1 Luscinia luscinia | reverse complement strand
TCCTGGCAGGGCTCTGGGGGTTCAGAAAAGGTGTTGGGGTACCGAGCAAGATATTGCGGGTCCAGAGAAGGTTCTGGGGTCCAAGGAAAGATTCTGGGGGTCCGGGAAAATTTCTGGGAACACAGAGCAAGGTGCTGAGGGTCCAGGAAAGGGTGTTGGGGCACAGGGGAGCGCTGGGGGGTCCGGGCAGGGTTCTGGGGTCCGGGAGGGTGCAGAGGGGACAGAGCCGGCCCAGAGCCGCCCTAGTGACAAATCTGGGGGCTTTGTTGGGGGAGGGGCGCAGCTCCCGGATTCCTCAGATCCGCTGCCGTAGGAGCGCGTTCTGCGGGTTGGGGACAGCAGGGTCAGGGGTCCCCAAGGGCGGTGCCACCCCACAGCTGCTGCCGCTGCCGTGGAGCTTTCCCCGGCCCCCCTCCCCAAAGGAGGAGTTCCGGAGCAGAATGGGAATTTTCCCCTTTGTGCTCGGCATTGTGGGCTCGGAGCGCGGCCGGGCCGAGCCCCGCGCTGAGCCCGCGCGCGGCCGCTGGAGCCTTCTGGAGCCGGCGACAAAAGGGGCGGCACCGTCAGCAGCGGGGCAGGGGACAGCGGGGACAGCGCGGGGAAAGTGCGGGGAAAGTGCGGGGACAGCGGGGACAGCGTGGGGAAAGTGCGGGGACAGCGCGGGGACAGCGAGGACAGCGTGGGGACAGCGAGAACAGCGTGGGGACAGCGGGGACAGCGGGGACAGCGGGGACAGCAGGGACAGAGTGGGGACAGTGCGGGGACAGCGTGGGGACAGAGTGGGGACAGTGGGGACAGAGTGGGGACAGCGGGGACAAAGTGGGAACAGTGCGGGGACACTGGGGGCACTGGGGACACTGGGGACAGCTTTGGGGCACTGGGGACACTGGGGACACTGGGGGCACTGGGCACAGCTGTGGGACACTGGGGACAGCAGGGGCACTGGGGGCACTGGGAGCACTGGGGGTACTGGGGGTACTGGGGGCTCTGGGCACAGCTGTAGGACACTGGGGGCACTGGGAGCACTGGGGGCACTGGGAGCACTGGGAGCACTGGGCACAGCTGTAGGACACTGGGAGCACTGGGAGCACTGGGGGCACTGGGGGCTCTGGGGGCTCTGGGAGCACTGAGGGCACTGGGGGCACTGGGGGCTCCTGGGAGCACTGGGAGCACTGGGGGCTCTGGGGGCACTGGGGGCTCTGGGAGCACTGGGGGCACTGGGAGCACTGGGGGCTCTGGGGACAGCTGTAGGACACTGGGAGCACTGGGAGTACTGGGGGCACTGGGAGTACTGGGAGTTCTGGGGGCACTGGGAGTTCTGGGGGCACTGGGAGCACTGGGGGCACTGGGAGCACTGGGGGCACTGGGAGCACTGGGAGCACTGGGGCTCTGGGCACAGCGCTGGCTCCGCCCCGCGCCCAGCGCTCTCCTCTCTCTCTCTCTCTCTCTCTCTCGCAGCCGCTGCCCGGTGCCGGTGCCGGCGCCCGAGGGATGCGCAGCCGCGGCGGTGAGTGGGTGGGTGTCCCACGCGTGTCCGCGCCTGGGGCCGGCGGCACCGCCCGCACGCCCGTCCTGCCCCCGTGGGTGGGGGAGCTCAGCCCGGTGCGGAGGGGCAGGGTGGGGGAGGTGGGACCCCCACCCAGGGGTGCTCTGGGGGTGCCCTGTGCCCACCCGAGGTGCCCTGTGCCCACCCGAGGTGCTCTGTGCCCACTCAGGGGTGCTCTGCGCCCCCAGTGCTCTCTGTGCCCACCCCAGGGTGCTCTGTGGGTGCTCTGTGCCCACCCCAGGGTGCCCTGAGCCCATCTGGGGTGCCCTGTGCCCCCGGCAGTGCTCCCACCCCAGGGTGCTCTGTGCCCACTCTCGGGGTGCCCTTTGGCCCCCTGGTGTGCCCTGTGCCCACCCCTGGGTACCCTCATGCCTCGGGGCCTCTGTGCCCATCTGGGGGTGCCCTGTGCCCATTCTGGGGTGCCTTCTGCCCCCAGGGTGCTCTGTGCCCATCTCGGGGTGCCCTGTGCCCACCCCTGGGTGCCCTGTGCCCACTCTGGGGTGCTCTGTGCCCACCCAGGGTGCCCTCTGTCCCCACAGGGGTGCTCTGTGCCCACCCCAGGGTGCTCTGTGCCCATCTGAGGATCCTCTGTGCCCCCCCAGGGGTGCCCTGTGCCCCCCAGGGGTGCTCTGTGCCCATTCTGGGGGTGCCTGTGCCCCCAGGGTGCCCTGTGCCCATTCTGGGGTGCCTGTGCCCCCAGGGGTGCCCTGTGCCCCAGGGTGCCCTGTGCCCCGGCCGTGCCCATCCCGCTGTCCCCGCAGGACCTCATGACTGACGCCCCCGGCCGCCCGCAGCTGAATGGAAAGACTGCAGAAGGTACCGGGGGCTGGGGGTCGGGGGAGTACTGGGGGCTCAGAAATGGCTCTGGGGGTCCGGGCAGGGTTCTGGGGTCCGGGCAGGGTTCTGGGGGTCCGGGCAGGGTTGTTTGGGGTCCAGGAAGGGCGCAGGGGTGCAGAACCGATGCTGGGGGTCCAGGACAGTGGTGGGATAGAGAACGGGGTGGTGGAAATCCAGGAAGGGCTCTGGGGGTCCTGGGAACGGTTCTGGGGGTCCAGAGAAGGTGTTGGGGTGCCGAACAAGATGTTGGGGGTTCAGAGGAAGGTTCTGGGGTCCAAGGGAACATTCTGGGGGTCCGGGAAAAGTTCTGGGAACACAGAACAAGGTGCTGGGGGTCCGGGCAGGGCTCTGGGGGTCCGGGAAAGGTGTTGGGGTACAGGGAAAATGCTGGGGGTGCCGGCAGGATTCTGAGGGTCCGGGATGATTCTGGGGGTCCGGGGATGATTCTGGGGGTCCGGGCAGGATCCTGGGGGTGCAGGGATGATTCTGGGGGTGCAGGGAAAGGTGCTGGGGGGTCCTGGGGAGCTCTGCACGCGGGGCTGGTGGCCACGGACACGGAGAGTCGTGGGCTGCTCTTAGCGAGGTCCTCTTCCTCTTCCTCTTCCTCGTCTTCCTCATCTTCTTCTTCCTCCCTCTTCCTCCTCTTCTTCTTCCCCTTCTTCTTCTTTTTCTTCTTCCTCTTCCCTCTTCATCCTCCTCATCCTCATCCTCTTCTTTCTCCTCTTCCTCCTCTTCTTCTTCCTCCTCCTCCTCCTGTTCTTCCTCCTCTTCTTCCTCTTCTTCTTCTTCTTCTTCTTCCTCCTCTTCCCCTTCCTCTTCCTCCTCTTCCTCCTCTTCTTCTTCTTCTTCTTTTTCTTCTTCTTCTTCCTCTTCCTCTTCATCCTCCTCATCCTCCTCCTCTTCTTCCTCCTCTTCCTCCTCCTCCTCTTCTTCTTCTTCCTTCCTTCTTCTTCTTTCTTCTTCTTCTTCCTCTTCCTCCTCTTCTTCTTCTTCCTCCTCTTCCCCTTCCTCTTCCTCCTCATCCTCCTCCTCCTCTTCTTCTTCTTCTTTTTCTTCTTCCTCTTCCTCCTCCTCCTCCTCATCCTCTTCTTCCTCCTCTTCCTCCTCCTCTTCTTCTTCTTCTTTTTCTTCTTCCTCTTCCTCCTCCTCCTCCTCATCCTCTTCTTCCTCCTCCTCCTCCTCTTCTTCTTCTTCTTTTTCTTCTTCGTCTTCCTCTTCCTCCTCATCCTCCTCTTCCTCCTGCTTCTTCCTCTTCTTCCTCCTCCTCCTCCTCCTCAGCCCCATCTGGTGGCCGCGTGTCCCGGCCCAGCCGTGTCCCCTCCCCGCCCTGGGCCCCTTCCCGCGCTAAAATATCTTTTTTAAATTTTTTTAATTTTTTTAAATTTTTCCCCCAGCAGCCACTGACCTCCCCGGGAGCGTCTGCTCTTCCCACTGGCTCCAGCGTGCCCGGCTCGCCTCTCCAGCATCGTGGTGAGACCCCGAAATCCTCGGGGCAGGGAGCCCCCTGACCCTCCCCATTCCCAAAATCCCCCTTTCCACCCCAAATGCATCCCGAAATCCTCGGGGCCGAGTGTCACCCACCCTCACTCCCCAAAATCCCTTTTCCACCCCAAAATACATCCTTAAATCCACAGGGTCGGGATTTCTTCTCCTCCAAACCCTCCCCATTCCCCAAAAATCCCTTTCTACACCCCAAAAATGCATCCCTAAATCCAAAGGGTCGGGATTTATTCTCTTCCAAAATCCCCAAAATCCCTTTTCCACCCCAAATGCATCCCGAAATCCTCGGGCCAGGGTGTCACCCACCCTCACTCCCAAAATCCCTTTTCCACCCCAAATAAATCCCTAACCCCTCAGGATCAAGATTTTTTCCCTCAAACCCTTCCTGTCCCCAAAATTCCCTTTTCCACCCCAAAAAATCCCTAAACCCCCACAAGATCAGCATTTTTCCCCTTCCCACTCCCCAAAAATCCCCTTTCCCACCCCAAATGCATCCCTAAATCCCTGGGGGTCAGGATTTATTCTCTTCTAAAATCCCTAAAAATCCCTTTTGCACCCCAAATAAACCCCTAACCCCAGGATCAGCATTTTTTCCCTTCCCACTCCCCAAATTCCTTTTTCCACCCCAAATAATTTTTTTTTTCCTTTGCTGCCAGGCCAGGATGGACAACGAGGTGCTGGGCTACAAGGACCTGGCTGCCCTCCCCAAGGACAAGGCGATCCTGGACATCGAGCGGCCCGACCTGATGATCTACGAGCCGCACTTCAGCTACTCGCTGCTGGAGCACGCCGAGGCGCCCGCAGCAGGGAGGTCGGGAGAAATTTGGGGTTTTTTGGAGGAGGAAAAAAAATTAAAAAAAATTCTCTGGAATTCGTTGGAATAAAATCCCGGCATAAAAATAGTTAAAATTGCTAAAAATAGCGAAATTTATTCATAAAAATATCTAAAATTATTCCTAAAAATATCAAAAATTATTCATAAAAATATCTAAAATGATTCCTAAAAATACCTAAAATGATTCCTAAAATATCTAAAATTATTCATAAAAATATCTAAAATGATTCCTGAAAATATAAAAATTATTCTTAAAAATATCAAAAATTATTCCTAAAAATATCTCAAATTATTCATAAAAATATAAAAATTATTCTTAAAAATATCTAAAATTATTCCTTAAAATATCTAGTTATTTCTAAAAATATCAAAAATTATTCCTAAAAATATAAAAATTTATTCATAAAAATATCTAAAATTATTCCTTAAAATATCTAAAATTATTCCTGAAAATATCTAAAATTATTCCTAAAAATATCTAAAATTATTCCTTAAAATATCTAAAATTATTCATAAAAATATCTAGTTATTTCTAAAAATATCAAAAATTATTCCTAAAAATATAAAAATTATTCATAAAAATATCAAAAATTATTCCTAAAATATCTAAAATTATTCCTTAAAATATCTAAAATTATTCATAAAAATATCTAGTTATTTCTAAAAATATCAAAAATTATTCCTAAAAATATAAAAATTATTCATAAAAATATCTAAAATTATTCCTTAAAATATCTAAAATTATTCCTAAAAATATCTCAAATTATTCATAAAAATATCTAAAATTATTCCTAAAGATATCTAAAATTATTCATAATAATATCTAAAATTATTCCTAAAAATATCAAAAATTATTCCTAAAAATATAAAAATTTATTCTTAAAAATATCTAAAATTATTCCTAAAAATATCTCAAATTATTCATAATAATATCTAAAATTATTCCTAAAAATACCTAAAATTACTCATAAAAATATCTAAAATTATTCATAAAAATATCTAAAATGATTCCTGAAAATATCCCGCGAGCAGGGAGGTCGGGAGAAATTTGGGGTTTTTGGGAAAAAAAATTTTATTTGGATGGAAGGATGGCAGAAATGGGGATGTTGGAGTAAAATCACGGCTTAAAAGAGTTAAAATTGCTAAAAATAGCGAAATTTATTCATAAAAATATCTAAAATGATTCCTGAAAATATCAAAAATTATTCTTAAAAATATAAAAAATTATTCTTAAAATATCTAAAATTATTCATAAAAATATCTAAAATTATTCCTAAAAATATCTAAAATTATTCCTAAAAATATCTAAAATGATTCCTGAAAGTATCAAAAATTATTCATAAAAATATCAAAAATTATTCCTAAAATATCTAAAATTATTCCTTAAAATATCTAAAATTATTCCTAAAAATATCTCAAATTATTCATAAAAATATCTAAAATTATTCCTAAAGATATCTAAAATTATTCATAATAATATCTAAAATTATTCCTAAAAATATCTAAAATTATTCCTAAAAATATAAAAATTATTCTTAAAAATACCTAAAATTACTCTTAAAAATATCTAAAATTATTCCTAAAAATATCTAAAATTATTCCTAAAAATACCTAAAATGATTCCTAAAAATACAAAAATTATTCCTAAAAATATCAAAAATTATTACTAAAAATATAAAAATTTATTCATAAAAATATCTAAAATTATTTCTTAAAATATCTAAAATTATTCATAAAAATATAAGAATTTATTCATAAAAATATCTAAAATTATTCCTAAAAATATGTAAAATTAATCCTAAAAATATCTAAAATTATTCCTAAAAATATGTAAAATTAATCCTAAAAATATCTAAAATTATTCCTAAAAATATGTAAAATTAATCCTAAAAATATCTAAAATTATTCCTAAAAATATAAAAATTATTCTTAAAAATATCTAAAATTATTCCTAAAAATATCTAAAATTCATTAAAATTCACCATAGTTCTGAAGGTCGTTAAAATTGTTAAAATTAATTTTTTAATGGTAAAACGAGTTTAATTCTCGCCTTTGCAGCGCTCCTGTCTCCCAAATCCATGTCTCCGCCTCCGTCCCCAGAGGTGAGGGCGGGAATTTGGGGAGGGGCGGGAATTTGGGGGAGAGGAATTTGGGGAGGGGCGGGGAATTTGGGGCGGGGGCGGGGAATTTGGGGAGGGGCGGGGAATTTGGGGAGGGGGCGGGGAATTTGGGGAAAGGGGAGGGAATTTGGGGCGGGGAATTTGGGGAGAGGGGCGGGAATTTGGGGAGAGTGCGGAATTTGGGAGAGGGGCGGGGATTTGGGGAGAGGGGCGGGGAATTTGGGAGGGGCGGGAAATTTGGGGAGAGGGGCGGGGAATTTGGGGAGAGGGGTGGGGAATTTAGGGGGCGCGGAATTTGGGGCGGGAATTTGGGGAGGGGCGGGGAATTTGCTGGAGGGGCGGGGATTTGGGGAGCGGGGAATTTGGGGGAGGGCGGGAATTTGGGGAGAGGGGAATCTGGGGAGAGGGCGGGGAATTGGGTAGGGGGCGGGAATTTGGGAGGGGGCGGGAATTTGGGGAAAGGGAGGGAATTTGGGGGCGGAATTTGGGGAAGGGGCGGGAATTTGGGGAGAGGGCTGGAAATTTTGGGAGGGGCGGGAATTTGGGGAGAGGGGCGGGATTTGGGGAGGGGCGAGGAATTTGGGGAGGGGCGGGAAATTTGGGGGAGAGGGCGGGGAATTTAGGGAAGAGAGCGGAATTTGGGGAGAGGGCGGGGAATTTGGGGAGAGGGCGGGGAATTTGGGGATAGGGGAGGGAATTTGGGGGGCGGGGATTTAGGGAGGAGAGGGGAATTTGGAGAGAGGGCGGGGTTTGGGGAGGGGGCGAGGAATCTTGGGGAGGGGCGAGGAATTTGGGGAGGGGCGGGAATTTGGGGAAGGGCAGGAAATTTGGGGGAGAGGGGCGGGAATTTGGGGAGGGAATTTGGGGAAGGGCGGAATTTGGGGAGAGGGGAGGGAATTTGGGGGAGAGGGGAGGGAATTTGGGGAGGGGCGGGGATTTGGGGAAGGGCGGGAATTTTAGGCGGGGAATTTGGGAGAGGGGAATTTGGGGAGAGGGCAGGGAATTTGGGGAGGGGCGGGAATTTGGGGGCGGGAATTTGGGGATAGGGCGGGGATTTGGGGAGGGCGGGAATTTAGGAGGGGCGGGAATTTGGGGCGGGGCGGGAATTTAGGAGGGGCGGGGAATTTGGGGCGGGGCGGGAATTTGGGGAGAGGGGCGGGATTTGGGGAGGGGTGGGGAATTTAGGACGGAGGCGGGGAATTTGGGAGGGGGAGGGAATTTGGGGAGAGGGGAATTTGGGGAGAGGGCGGGGATTTGGGGAGGGGCGGGAATTTGGGGCGAGGGGGGAATTTGGGAGGGGCGGGGAATTTGGGCGGGGGCGGGGAATTTGGGGAGGGGAGGGAATTTGGGGCGGGAGGGAATTTGGGGAGGGGCGGGAATTTGGGAGAGGGGCGGGGAATTTGGGGAGGGGCGGGGAATTTGGGGAGAGGGCGGGGAATTTGGGGAGGGCGGGAAATTTGGGGAGGGGCGGGAATTTGCGGAGGGGCGGGAATTTGGGGAGGGGCGGGGAATTTGGGGAGAGGGCGGGAATTTGGGGAGGGAATTTGGGGAGAGGGGCGGGGAATTTGGGGAGAGGGCGGGAATTTGGGGAGGGGGCGGGGAATTTGGGGAGGGCGGGGAATTTGGGGAGGGGCGGGAATTTGGGAGAGGGAGGGAATTTGGGGCGGGGGCCCAGAATTTGGGCGGGGGCGGGAATTTGGGGCGGGGGCCCGAATTTGGGGCGGGGTCTGGCTGACGGCTCCGGGGTCCCGCAGGTGGTCCGGGAGTGGCCTGAGAGCCGCGCCCCGAGCGGCCCTGCCTCTGCCCCCGCGCCCGGCGGCGACCTCGCCCGCAGCGGCGTGCAGCACTTCCACCGGCCCGGTACGGCCCCAAATCCCGAAATTCTGCTGTCCCGGAACAGCCCCCAACCCAAAATCCCGAAATTGTACTGTCCCAGAACAGCCCCCTCCCAAAATCCCCAAAATTCTGCTGTACCGAACAGCCCCGCCCCAAATCCCGAGAATTTCCACCGGCCCGGTACGGCCCCAAATCCCAAAATTCTGCTGTACCGGTACCGCCCCCAACCCAAAATCCCGGAATTATACTGACCCGGTACCGCCCCAAAATCCCGAATCCTGAAATTGTACTGTCCCGGTACAGCCCCCAACCCAAAATCCCAAAATTCCACAGAGCTGGTACCGCCCTGCCCCGAAATCCCGAAATTATATCGGCCCGGTACGGACCCAGAATCCCAAAATTCTGCTGACCCGGAACAGCCCCCAACCCAAAATCCCGAAATTGTACTGTCCCAGAACAGCCCCTCCCCAAAATCCCAAAATCCTCCTGACCCGGTACGGCCCCCAACCCAAAATCCCGAATTCCACCGGCCCGGTGCGGCCCCGCCCAAAAATCCTGAAATTCTATTGTACCGGTACCACCCCCAACCCAAAATTCCACCAGCCCGGTATGGCCCCAAAATCCCAAAATTCTACTGGCCCAGTACAGCCCCGCCCCAAAATCCCAAAATTCTACTGACCCGGTACCGCCTCCACCCCAAAAATCCAGAAATTCTATTGTACCGGTATGGCCCCGCCTAAAATCCCAAAATTCCATCAGTCTGGTACCCAATGCAATGAGCTCCCATCCCCAGTCCCATAAACCCCAACCCCATAAACCCCCAACCCCATAAACTCCCAATCCCATAAACTCCCAATCCCATGAGCTCCTGATCCCGTGAGCTTTCATTCCCAGAAATTCCCAACCTGAATTCCATGAACTCCCATCCCCAACCCCATAAACCCCCAACCCCATAAACTCCCAGCCCCACGAGCTCCTCTCCCCGCAATCTCCCGACCCCAAACCCGCTTTTTCCTCAGAGACCGATCACGACGGATCTCAACATTTCATTCCCACAAATTCCCATCCCCAACCCCATAAACTCCCAACCCCATAAACCCCCAGCCCCATAAACCCCCAACCCCATAAACTCCCAACCCCATGAGCTCCCACCCCGCAATCTCCCATTCCTAACCCCATAAACTCCCAATCCCATAAACTCCCAATCCCATGAGCTCCTGATCCCGTGAGCTTTCATTCCCACAAATTCCCAACCTGAATTCCATGAACTCCCATCCCCAACCCCATAAACTCCCAACCCCATAAACTCCCAGCCCCATAAACTCCTAATCCCATAAACTCCCAACCCCACGAGCTCCCACCCCGCAGAATCTCCTCGACCCCAAACCTGTTTTTCCCCCAGAGACCGACTAACGACAGATCTCAACATTTCATTCCCACAAATTCCCATCCCCAACCCCATAAACCCCCAATCCCATAAAACCCCAACCCCATAAACCCCTAACCCCATAAACTCCCAGCCCCACGAGCTCCCACCCCGCAATCTCCCATTCCTAACCCCATAAACTCCCAATCCCATGAGCTCCTGATCCCGTGAGCTTTCATTCCCACAAATTCCCAACCTGAATTCCATGAACTCTCATTCCCAACCCCATAAATTCCCAACCCCATAAACTCCTAATCCCATAAACTCCTAACCCCATAAACCCCCAACCCCATAAACCCCCAACCCCATAAACTCCCAACCCCATAAACTCCCAACCCCATAAACTCCCAGCCCCACGAGCTCCCACCCCGCAATGTCCCATCCCCAACCCCAAACCCGCTTTTTCCCCCAGAGACCGACACGACAGATCTCAACATTTTATTCCCACAAATTCCCATCCCCAACCCCATAAACCCCCAATCCCATAAACCCCCAACCCCATAAACTCCCAGCCCCACGAGCTCCCTCCCGCAATCTCCCGACCCCAAACCCGTTTTTCCCCAGAGACCGACACGACGGATCTCAACATTTCATTCCCACAAATTCCCATCCCCAACCCCATAAACTCCCAACCCCATAAACTCCCAGCCCCATAAACCCCCAACCCCATAAACCCTCAGCCCCATAAACTCCCATCCCCATGAGCTCCCACCCCGCAATCTCCCATTCCTAACCCCATAAACTCCCAATCCCATGAGCTCCTGATCCCGTGAGCTCTCATTCCCAGAAATTCCCAACCTGAATTCCATGAACTCCCATCCCCAACCCCATAAACTCCCAACCCCATAAACTCTTAACCCCCATAAACTCCTAACCCCACGAGCTCCCACCCCACAATCTCCGACCCCAAACCCGTTTTTCCCCAGAGACCAACACGACGGATCTCAACATTTCATTCCCACAAATTCCCATCCCCAACCCCATAAACTCCCAACCCCATAAACCCCCAACCCCATAAACCCCAACCCCATAAACCCTCAGCCCCATAAACTCCCAATCCCATGAACTCCCAATCCCATGAGCTCCTGATCCCGTGAGCTTTCATTCCCACAAATTCCCAACCTGAATTCCATGAACTCCCATCCCCAACCCCATAAACTCTTAACCCCATAAACTCTTAACCCCATAAACTCCCAACCCCATAAACCCCCAACCCCACGGAGCTCCCACCCCACAATCTCCCGACCCCAAACCCGTTTTTCCCAGAGACCAACACGACAGATCTCAACATTTCATTCCCACAAATTCCCATCCCCAACCCCAGAAACCCCCAACCCCATAAACCCCCAACCCCATAAACCCCCAACCCCACGAGCTCCCACCCCGCAGTCTCCCAACCCCAAACCCGTTTTTCCCCCAGAGACCGACACGACGGATCTCAACATTTCATTCCACAAATTCCCATCCCCAACCCCATAAACTCCCAACCCCATAAACCCCAGCCCCATAAACCCCCAATCCCATAAACCCCCAACCCCATAAACTCCCAGCCCCACGAGCTCCCACCCCGCGATGTCCCATCCCCAACCCCAAACCCGTTCTTCCCCCAGAGACCGACATGACGGATCTCAACATTTTATTCCCACAAATTCCCATCCCCAACCCCATAAACCCCCAACCCCATAAACTCCCAACCCCATAAACCCCCAATCCCATAAACTCCCAACCCCATAAACCCCAATCCCATAAACTCCCATCCCCATGAGCTCCACCCCACAATCTCCCACTCCCAACCCCATAAACTCCCAATCCCATGAGCTCCCGATCCCATGAGCTTTCATTCCCACAAATTCCCAACCTGAATTCCATGAACTCTCATCCCCAACCCCATAAACTCTTAACCCCATAAACTCCCAGCCCCATAAACTCCCAGCCCCATAAACTCCCAGCCCCACGAGCTCCCATCTCCCATCCCCAACCCCAAACCCGTTTTTCCCCAGAGACCGACACTGACGGATCTCAACATTTCATTCCCACAAATTCCCATCCCCAACCCCATAAACCCCCAACCCCATAAACCCCCAACCCCATAAACTCCCAACCCCATAAACCCCCAACCCCATAAACCCCCAACCCCATAAACTCCCAACCCCCATAAACTCCCAACCCCATAAACCCCCAATCCCATAAACTCCCAATCCCATGAGCTCCCGATCCCGTGAGTTTTCATTCCCACAAATTCCCATCCCCAATCCCACAATCTCCCACCCCCAACCCCATAAACTCCCAACCCCATAAACTCTTAACCCCATAAACCCCCAACCCCATAAACTCCCAGCCCCATAAACCCCCAACCCCATAAACTCCCAACCCCATAAACTCCCAGCCCCACGAGCTCTCTCTCCCGCAACTCTCCCGACCCCAAACCCGTTTTTCCCCCAGAGACCGACACGACGGATCTCAACATTTACAAGAAGCCGCCGATCTACCGCCAGAAAGGTGCGCGGGGCCGGGGAGGCTCTATCCCTGGGATCGGCAGTCCCGGCATTGCCTCTGCCTGACCCTCCGCGCCCCCACCCCAGAGCACCACCCCAGCGCCCACCACGGCAAACATCTCATCGAGGACCTGATCATCGAATCCTCCAAATTCCCGGCGGCGCAGCCCCTGATCCCAACCAGCCCGCCAAGATCGAGACCGACTACTGGCCCTGCCCGCCCTCCCTGGCCGTCGGGTAGGTGGCACGGGGATTCCTCCGGAGCACCCCGCAGGGCTGGGAATTTCTGGAATGCCGCTTCTCCCGCAGAGACGGAGTGGAGGAGGCGGATGGCGTCCAAGCGGGCGAGGAGGAGGATGAGGATCTGTCGGAGGAGATGAAGAACCTGCGGAGCTGCAGCGGCAGGAGCTCAGCAAGGTGGGCGGGGGCGGCCTGGGGTCGGGGGCGCGCCGGGCCGGTCCTGATCGCGGGATTTGTCCCCAGGTCACCTCCAACCTCGGGAAGCTGATCCTGAAGGAGGAGATGGAGAAATCGCTGCCGATCCGCCGAAAACGCGCTCGCTGCCCGACCGGACGCCGTTCCACACGTGTGAGCGGGCGGCCCTGCCGAGCCCAACGGCCCCTGAACCCCAAATCCTGCACACCCCTGAATCCTGAGTGCACACCCCAAATCCTGCCGGAGCCCCCTGAACCCCTGATCCTGCCTGCGCCCCGAACCCCCACTCCTGCCGGAGCCCCTGAACTCCCCAAATCCTGCCGGACCCTGAATCCCGAGTGCACACCTCAAATCCTGCCTGAGCCCCTGAACCCCAAATCCTGCGCGGAGCCCCCAAATCCTGCCTGAGCCCCTGAACCCCGAATCCTGCCGGAGCTCCCCTGTAACCCGCAAACCTAGTCGGAGCCCCGAACCCCCAATCCTGCCTGAGAATCCCGAACTCCCAATCCTGCCCGAGCCCCCCTGTAACCCCTCAAATCCTGCCGGAGCCCCCTGAACCCCAAATCCTGCCCGAGCCCCCGAACCCCCAAATCCAGAGTGCAAACCCCAAAATCCTGCCGGAGCCCCCGAACCCCCAAATCCAGAGTGCACACCCCAAATCCTGCCTGTACCCCTCCATCCCCAAATCCCACCTGCACATCCCAAATCTCCCCTGTACATCCCTAAATCCTGCCTGCACATCCCAAATGTCCCCTGCACATCCCAAATCTCACCTGTGCATCCCAAATCTCACCTGCCCATCCCAAATCCTGCCTGTACCCCCTCCATCCCCAAATCTCACCTGTGCATCCCAAATCCCCACCTGCACATCCCAAATCCCACCTGCACATCCCAAATCCCGCCTGTACATCCCAAATCTCACCTGCCCATCCCAAATCTCACCTGTGCATCCCAAATCTCACCTGCTCATCCCAAATCTCACCTGCACATCCCAAATCCCACCTGCCCATCCCAAATCTCACCTGTACATCCCAAATCCCACCTGCACATCCCAAATCCCACCTGCCCATCCCAAATCCCACCTGCACATCCCAAATCCCACCTGCCCATCCCAAATCCCACCTGCACATCCCAAATCCCACCTGCCCATCTCAAATCTCACCTGCACATCCCAAATCTCACCTGCTCATCCTAAATCCCACCTGCACATCCCAAATCTCACCTGTACATCCCAAATCCCACCTGCACATCCCAAATCCCACCTGCTCATCCCAAATCTCACCTGTGCATCCCAAATCTCACCTGCACATCCCGAATCCCACCTGCTCATCCTAAATCCTGCCTGTACCCCTCCATCCCCAAATCTCACCTGTACATCCCAAATCCCACCTGTACATCCCAAATTCACTCTGTACACCCCAAATCCTGCCTGTACATCCCAAATCCCACCTGCCCATCCCAAATCCCCCTGCCCCATCCCAAATCTCGACGCCTCTCTCCAGCTCTCCACACGAGCTCCAAGAGCTCCTCCCTCCCCGCCTCGGGCCGGAGCACGCTCACCTGGGTAAGGGGCTGCGCCCGAACCCCACCTCTGCCAGGGCACCCCAAATCTGCCCGGGGCTTGGGGAGACCCCTGTGACCGTGTCTGTGTCCCCCACCTCTGCCAGGGCACCCCAAATCCGCCCGGGGTTGGGGACCCTCTGACCCTAGTCCGTGTCCCCCACCCTGCTCAGGTTTTGGGGTGCCTTCTGTGACCCTGTCCTTGTTCCCCACCCTCCTGGGTCACCCCAAATCCCCGCTGAGGTTTTGGGGTGCCCGTGACCCTGTCCCTGTCCCCCCACCCTGCCCGGGTCACCCCAGCCCACTCAGGTTTTGGGGTGACCCCCATGACCCTGTCCCTGTCCCCCACTCCTGCTGGGTCACCCCAAATCCCGCTCGGTTTTGGGGTGCCCGTGACCCTGTCCCTGTCCCCTCACCCTGCTCAGGTTTTGGGGTGCCCCGTGACCCTGTCCCTGTCCCCCAACCTGCTCAGGTTTTGGGGTGCCCCGTGACCCTGTCCTTGTTCCCCACCTCCTGGGTCACCCCACCCCGCTTGGTTTCAGGGTGCCCCGTGACTCGGCCGTGTCCCCGCACCCTGGCGGGTCACCCCAAATCCCTGCTCGGTTTTGGGGTGCCCTGTGACCTCTGTCCTGTCCCCGCAGCTGCAGTCGGCAGAGTTCGGCTCGGCGGGGAGCGACAAGGGCGGCCCTGGTGCGGAGCGGGGCGGGCGGGGGCGGGAACGGGGGTCCTGGGGTCTGGGGTGTCCCTGCGGGTCTGGGGTGTCCCTGGAGATGTGGGGGTGTCCCTGGGAGATATGGGGGTGTCCTGGAGATATGGGGGTGTCCTGGAGATGTGGGGCGTCTCTGGAGATGTGGGGGTGTCCCTGGGGGTGTGGGGGTGTCCCTCGAGATGTGGGGGTGTCTCTGGAGATATCGGGGTGTCCCTGGGGATGTGGGGGTGTCCTGAAAGAATTCTGGAATATCCTGGAGATGTGGGGTGTCCGAGAGGATGTGGGGTGTCCCTGGGAGTGTGGGGTGTCCCTCGAGATATCGGGGTGTCCTTGGGAGTGTGGGAGTGTCCCTGGAGATCTGGGGGTGTCCCTGGAGATGTGGGGTGTCCTGAGATGTGGGGTGTCCCTGGGGATATCGGGGTGTCCCTGGGAGTGTGGGGGTGTCCTGGAGGGATTCTGGAATATCCTGGAGATGTGGGGGTGTCCTGGAGATGTGGGGGTGTCCCTGGGGTGTGGGGGTGTCCCTGGAGATGTGGGGTGTCCTGAGATGTGGGGGTGTCCCTGGGGTGTGGGGGTGTCCCTGGAGATGTGGGGTGTCCCAGGGATGTGGGGTGTCCCAGGGATGTCCCTGGGAATTCGGGGGTTTCCCGGCAGATTTGGGGTGTCCCCCGGCCTGGGGAGGGGCTCAGCAGGAATGTGGGGTGCCCAGGCTGAGCCCCCTCTCTCCGCCCAGCCCTGCAGGTAAGCGCTCACCTGGCCACGCCCCCGACAGCGAGACGGTGACGTACGGGGGGTGGGGATGGGCACAGGACCACCCTGGGGGCGGGGAGGGGTCCGGCACCCCTGACCTTCCCCCCGCCCCGGGTGGGAGACAATCCGCGTTTTGGGGGCCGGGCTGATCATGGCTCTGCCCCCCAGAACGGGCAGCGCGGGCGCATGGACCGGGGGAACTCGCTGCCCAGCATGCTGGAGCAGAAGGTCAGCGGGACGGGGTCGGGGGCCTGGGGGTTTGGGGGCTTGGGGGCCTGGGGGCCTTTAGGGATTTTGGGGGTTTGAGGGGCTTGAGGGGCCTGGGGGTTTGGGGGTCTGGGGCCTCGGGGCTTGGGGGCTTGGGGGTTTGGGGCGCCTGGGGTTTGGGGGCCTTTAGGATTTGGGGTTTAGGGAGCCTGGGGGGTTTGGGGGCTTGGGGGCCTTGGGGGCTCGGGGGCTTGGGGGAGTTTAGGGGCCTGGGGAGGTCTGGGGGGCCTTTAGGGATTTGGGGGTTTGGAGGGCCTCGGGGTTTGGGGGCCTGGGGGTTTGGGGGCTTTGGGGGTTTGGGGGTTTGAGGTCTGGGGCCTTTAGGACTTGGGGGTCTGGGGGTCTGGGAAGCCTCGGGGGCTTATGGGGTCTCAGGGGTCTGGGGGCGTTTGGGGGCCTCGGGAGGCTTGGGGGCCTGGGGGTTCGTGGGCCTCGGGGATTCGGGAGTTTGGTGGGTTTGAGGGGCCTGGGGTCCCGGGGGTCCTCGGGGGTCTCGGGAGTATTTGGGGCTCTCAGGGTCTCTCGGGGTCTCTCGGGAGTCTTGGGGGTCCTGGGGTCTCTCAGGGTCTCGGGGGGTCTCTCGGGTCTCTCTCGGGTGTCTCTCGGGGTCCCGGGGGGTCCCGGGGGTGTCTCTGGCCTCTCGGCATCTCTCAGGGGTCTCGTGGGTCTTCGGGTGTCCCGGGGGTCCCGGGGGTCTCTCGGGTCTCTCGGGGTCTCTCGGTCTCTCGGGTGTCCCGGGGTCCCGGGTGTCTCCCTGGGGTCCTGGGGTCTCCCAGCCGCGTGCCGTTTCTGGCAGATTTACCCGTACGAGGCGCTGATGGTGACGAACCGCGGGCGGGTGAAGCTCCCGCCGGGCGTGGACCGGACCCGGCTGGAGGTTCGGGGGCTGGGCGGGTTTGGGGGCTGGGGCGGGTTTTGGGGGCTGGGCGGGTCTGGGGAGCTGGGGCGGGGCTGGAGGGGCTGGGACGGGTCTGGGGGACTGTGCCAGACTCGGGGGCTGTGCAAAGGTCTGGGGCCTGGGGCGGGTTTGGGGGCTGTGCTGGGTCTGGGGGCTGGGCCGGGTCTGGGGGGCTGGGGCGGGTTCGGGTGGGCTGGGCTGGGTTTGGGGGCTGTGCTGGGTTTGGGGGCTGTGCTGGGTTTGGGGGCTGGGGCGGGTTTGGGGCCTGTACCACACTCGGGGCTGTACGAGACTCGGGGATGCTGTGTTGGGTTTGGGGTGCTGTCCCCACTCTTTGGGGGGCTATGTTGGGTTTGGGGGCTATATTGGGTTTGGGGGCTGTACCAGGCTCAGAGGTGCTATGTTGGGTTTGGGGGTGCTGTCCCCACTCGGGGGCTCTGTTGGGTTTGGGGTGCCGTGCCGGGTTTGGGGTGCTGTCCCCACTCGGGGGTGCGTGCCGGGCTCGGGGTGCTGTCCCCACTCGGGGTCTCCCCCACAC
This sequence comes from Luscinia luscinia, assembly GCA_034336685.1. Lineage (NCBI taxonomy): Eukaryota > Metazoa > Chordata > Aves > Passeriformes > Muscicapidae > Luscinia > Luscinia luscinia. The sequence continues at coordinate 12,896 of JAKWBO010000700.1, read as the reverse complement.
TCCCCGCGCCCCCAGCGCCACCTGTCCCCCGCGGATTTCCTGCGGGCGTTCGAGATGCCGCCGGAGGAGTTCGCTAGCTGGCGCTGTGGAAGCGCAACGAGCTGAAGAAGAAAGCGTTCCTCTTCTGACCCCCGCCCGCTCTTTTTGGGGTCCCCCCTTTTATCCCCAAAATCTGCCCCCCACCCTGCAGGGATGAGGCTGGGCGGGCTCGAACCTGCCGCGGGGCACGAGGGGTTTGGGGGTCTTTGTGCCCCCAGGAATGTGCCTGGCTCTGCTTCACCCGGCTGGGGTTCCCCAGCCCCCAAAATGCCCTCGAGGTTTTGGGGGCCGACACTGCCAGACCGATGTTCCCCGGGCACGAATCCCGCCGCACCTCCCCGCAGCCCCCCTAAATTTGTGCCCCCGGTCCCCCTGTGCCAGGACACGCCTCCTCCTGCAGCCCCCCAAATTTGTGCCCCCTGTCCCTCCTGTGCCAGGACACGCCCTCCCCTGCAGCCCCCAAATTTGTGCCCCCGGCCCCCTGTGCCAGGACACGCTCCTCCCCCGGGCTGGGCGGGGCGGCAGGTTTGGGGTGAGGGGGTCCCCGTGCATTGCCTGCTGCGGGTGTGGGGTGCGCTGGGGGATTTTGGGTACAGGAGAGCACTGGGGCAATTTTGGGGGCAAGAGGACACTGGGGCGATTTTGGGGTACAGGAGAGCACTGGGGCAATTTTGGGGTACAGAAGAGCACTGGGGCAATTTTGGGGTACAGGAGAGCACTGGGGCGATTTTGGGGTACAGGAGAGCACTGGGGCAATTTTGGGGTACAGAAGAGCACTGGGGCGATTTTGGGGTACAGGAGGACACTGGGGCGATTTTGGGGTACAGGAAAGCACTGGAGTGATAATTTGGGGTACAGGAGAACACCGGAGGATTTTGGGGTACAGGAGAGCACTGGGGTGATTTGGGGGAACAGGAGAGCACTGGGGTGATGTTTTGGGGGTACAAGAGAGCATTGGGTGATGATTTGGGGGACACTGAAGGACACTGAAGGATTTTGGGGTACAGGAGAGCACTGGGGCGATTTTGGGGTACAAGAGAGCACAGGGATGATTTGGGGAACAGGAGAGCACTGGGGCGATGATTTTGGCGTACAGGAGAGCACTGGGATGATGATTTTGGGGATACTGAAGGACACTGGGGCGATTTTGGGGTACAAGAGGACACTGAGGCGAGTAATTTCGGGGTACAGGAGAGCACTGGGGGATTTTGGGTACAGGAGAACACTGGAGTGAGAATTTTGGGGTACAGGAGAGCACTGAAGGATTTTGGGGTGCAGGACGACACTGGGGGATTTTGGGGTACAAGAGGGCACTGGAGTGATAATTTTGGGGTACAGGAGAACACCGGGGCGATTTTGGGGTACAGGAGAGCACTGGAGTGAGAATTTTGGGGTACAAGAGAGCACAGGGGAGATTTTGGGGTACAAGAGAGCACTGGAGCGATAATTTTCGGGGTACAGGAGAGCCCTGAACCCCTCACACCTGGACCCCCTTCCTCCCCTCCCCCTGCACACATTTTGGGCAGGACCCTCCCCCACCCCCACGCTCCCTGTTTTTGTTCCCAGCCACTTTCCAGCCGCTTTTTTTCTTTTATTTTCTTTTTTTTTGGATGTAAAGAATGTAATTTATCGGGAATTCACTGGCCCATTCTTGCCTTTCACTGCTACAAATCTATAAATATATAAATATAAATATGGGTTGTTTTGGGACTGGACTAAAGTGAGTTCACTTGGATTTTGTTAGAGTTTATTTTAGTTGCTGGTGTTGGAGAATCCTCGTGAGAGTGATTTTTTTTTTTTTTTTGCTTATAAATTAAAGGTGAAATGGCTTTATCCAGCCTGGATCTGCAGTGTTGATTCCCCCAAAAATCCTCCAAAAAATCTTCCAAAATCTCTCAAAAATCTTCCAGAAATCCTCCAAAATCCCTCAAAATCCCCCAAAAATCCTGTAAAAATCTCCCAAAATCCTGTAAAATCCCCAAAAATCCTCCAAAATCCCTCAAAATCCCCCAAAAATCCCGTAAAATCCCCAAAAATCCCTCAAAAGCCCCCAAAATCCCCCAAAAATCCTTCAAAATCCCCTAAAATCTTGCAGAGATCCACCAAAAATCTTCCAGAAATCCCCTAAAATCTTGCAGAAATCCGCCAAAATCTTCCAGAAATCTCTCAAAATCCTTCAAAATCCCCCAAAATCCTTCCAAAATCCCCAAAATTCCTCTCAAAATTCCTTAAAAATCCCCAAAAATCCCTTTAAAATCCCCCCAAAATCCTTCAAAATCCCTCTAAAATCTTGCAGAAATCCCCAAAATCTTCCAGAAATCCTCAAAAGTCCCCCAAAATCCTCCAAAATCCTTCAAAATCCTTCCAAAATCCCCAAAATCCTCTCCAAAACCCCAAAAATCCCTTAAAATCCTCAAAAGCCCTCAAAAATCCTTTAAAACCCCTCAAAATCCCCAAAATCCCCCAAAATCCCCCAAAATCCCCCAAAATCCCCCAAGCCCCCTGAAAACTGGCCGGACCCGCGGCCGCGCCGCGTCCCCGCGCGGTCCCCTGCAGGTGGCGCTGCTGCTCCGCGGAGGGTGCGGAGCGTTCCCTGCCTTCCTCCCGCCCCGGCCGGGCAGCGCCGGGACCTGCGGGCGTGTGCGAGCCGAGCCGGGCCGGGACAGCTGCATCGGCCCCGGTGCCGGCCCCATCCCGGTCCTGGCCCCGACCCCATTCCCACCCAAATCCCGGCCCTGACCCCCATCCTGATCCAAATCCCGGCCCTGATCCTGACCCCAATCGCGATCCTGATCCCAATTCCGATCTAAATCCCCACCCCGATCCCCATCCTGATCCAAATCCCGGCCCTGATCCCCATCCTGATCCAAATCCTGATCCCGACCCCCATTCCCACCCAAATCCCGGCCCCGACCCCAATCCTGATCCAAATCCCGGCCCCGATCCCCATCCTGATCCAAATCCTGGCCCCGATCCCCATTCCCATCCAAATCCCGGCCCTGACCCCAATCCTGACCCCATCGCGATCCTGATCCCAATTCCGATCTAAATCCTGTCCCGATCCCCACCCCAATCCCGACCCTGAACCCGCCCCCGCCCCTGATCCTGACCCCAATCGCGATCCTGATCCCAATCCTGATTCAAATCCCCACCCCGATCCCCATCCTGGCCCCTGATCCCAATCTCGATCCCCGTCCTGATCCCGATCTGAATCCTGACCCCAATCCTGCCCCTGATCCCGACCCCAATCGCGATCCTGATCCCAATTCCTGATCTAAATCCCCACCCCGATCCCATCCTGCTCCAAATCTCGACCCCTGATCCCGGACTCCCGATCCCGACCCTGACCCCAGTCTCGATCCCCGTCCTGGTCCTGATCCGAATCCCGACCCCAATCCCGATCCTGATCCCAATTCCGATCCAAATCCCTGCCCTGATCCCCCTATCCTGTCCTGACCCCTGACCCCAATCCCGACTCCCAATCCTGACCCCAATCCTGACCCCTGACCCCGATCCTGACCCTGACCCCTGGCCCCGACCCCGGCGCGATGTGACGCTCCCGCACCATGTCCCGGCAGCGAGGTACGGGGGCTCCAAAGGGGGACAAACCTAAAAAAGGGGGAAGAGGGTTCGGTGTGTGGGTGCCCACGCGGGTGTGGGGTGACCGTGGCAGGAAAAAGGGGTTCTGGGTGAAAAAGAGGCGCTGGGAGGTGCGGGGCTGCGGGATGGGATGAACCTGAGGGGCCGAGGAGGGACGGGGTGTCCCCTGATATTGGGGGCCCTGGCAGGGTGGGGAGGGGCACAGAGGGTGGGGAGGGGCACAGAGGGTGGGGAGGGGCCCAGCGCCCCTTCCAGCGCCCCCCAGCTGCAATTTGGGGTGTGGGAGCTGCGGGGAGCGTCCCCACCCTGCAGCCGTGGCCTGGAGCCTCCGCACATGACGAGTCACGCTGCGGCTCCTCTGAGTCATCCCTGGGCCGGAGCCACGCGCGGGGTCCCGCGGGTCACCCCCACATCGCCGCACCCCCAAATGCGCGCGTCCAACCCCGCATGGCACCCCTGGGTCCTTCCTCCTCCTCCTCCTCCTCCCTCGAGCATGAGGATGCCCCTGGTTCTGCCGGGAGACGCTCTGCGTGTGGTTTTGTTTTTTTTGGGGAGCGTTTTCCTCCCGCCCCGCAGATGTTTTCCATCCCTTGGAAAGGGTCGCCCTTTGCCCGCCCCTGGGCACATCTGGGCACATCTGGGCGCGGATGGCTGCGGCTGGGGGAGCGCGGGGGGCGCAGCGAGGGCAGGAGGGTGAACGGACGGAGATGTCATTGCCCAGGAATTCGGCCTGGGCGGAGGAGAGCAGAAAGGGAGGGAGGGTCAGAGCCCGGCCCGCTGGGGGGACAGTCCCCGTGCGCCCCACACCTCCCTTCAGCCAGCCCCTTCCCCAGCCACTCCCCCGTTTTTCCTGCAGGGAACTCTTCCCCTTTCCCCTGCCCGGTTTCCAGGGAAATCCAGATGTTCGGGCCCAGCTCCGGCGCTGCCAGATGTTTCCTCTCCCCGCGGGCAGGGTGTGCGCCTCCGTCCCGGGACCCCGTGCCAGCAGCTCGGGGGAGGGGTTTACCCCGCGACCCCCTGAACACGCGTGGCAGCGGGGGCTCTCTCTCCTCACCCAGGGGTGCCGCCGTTTTTAGTGTGCTGCACCCCCGTTAACCTGAGAAATGCGGGGTTCGGGGATGCTGCAGGAGGAGCTGGCGGTGGCTGCGCTGGGAAACGGCGGAGGGACCTGAGGAGGGGTCAGGATGGTTTGGGGGCACCAGGAGGTTCTGGGGGTCCGGAATGTGGGGTGGCAGCTGGCAGCAGAACCCCGAGAGGGGCCGTGCAAAGAATTCCAGAAAGAGCCTGGGGAACCGGGCGGTGACCCTGGGGACTCGGGGACATCTGCTCGCCCCCCGGGGTCCCTCACGGACCCCAAACTGCCCCCGGGGACTCGGGGACATCTGCCCGCCCTGTGACCCCTCACGGACCCCAAACTGCCCCCCGGGGACTCGGGGACATCTGCCCGCCCCGGGGTCCCTCACAGACCCCCAAACTGCTCCCCTGGGGGACACACGGGACATCTGCCCGCCCTGTGACCCCTCACGGACCCCAAACTGCCCCCCGGGGACTCGGGGACATCTGCCCGCCCTGGGGTCCCTCACAGACCCCCAAACTGCTCCCCTGGGGGACTTCGGGGACATCTGCCCGCCCTGTGACCCCTCACGGACCCTTAAACTGCCTTGGGGGGACTCGGGGACATCTGCCCGCCTGGGCCCCTCATGGACCCCAAACTGCCCCCCGGGGACTCGGGGACATCTGCCCGCCCCGGGGTCCCTCACAGACCCCCAAACTGCCCCCCGGGGACTCGGGGACATCTGCCCGCCCTGTGACCCCTCACGGACCCCAAACTGCCCCCGGGGACTCGGGGACATCTGCCCTCCCTGTGACCCCCTCACGGACCCCAAACTGCCCCCCCCCGGGGGACTTCGGGGACATCTGCTCGCCCCGGGGTCCTCACGGACCCCAAACTGCCCCCCCGGGGACTCGGGGACATCTGCCGCCCCGGGGCCCTCATGGACCCCAAACTGCCCCCCCGGGGGAGACTCGGGGACATCTGCCCGCCCAGTGACCCCTCAAGGACCCCAAACTGCCCCCGGGGACTCGGGGACATCTGCCCGCCCCGGGGTCCTCACAGACCCCAAACTGCCCCCCCGGGGGACTTCGGGGACATCTGCCCGCCCCGGGGTCCCTCACAGACCCCCAAACTGCCCCCCGGGGACTCAGGGACATCTGCCCGCCCTGTGACCCCTCACGGACCCCAAACTGCCCCCGGGGAGACTCGGGGACATCTGCCCGCCCCGGGGCCCCTCACGGACCCTAAACTGCCCCCGGGGGACTCGGGGACATCTGCCCGCCCTGGGGCCCCTCACAGACCCCAAACTGCCCCCTGGGGACCCTCTGGCCGTGCCCCGAGTCTCTCGGGGGGTGGAGGCGGCGCTGTCGCTGTCCCCGCTGCGGGCACAAAGCAGCTCCTTGTCCTCTGCCGGCTCCGAGGGGCGCTGGTGGATGCCTCCTCTTCCTCCTCTTCCTCCCCTCCTCCTCCTCCTCCTCCCCTCCTCCTCCTCCTCCTCGGCACGTGCAGGAGCAGCACACAGAGGAGCCTTCAGCCCGCAGCGCCCCTCCTCATCTCTCCCCGGTGCCCCCGGGCCCGACAATGGCCGGACTGTGCCCGGCCGGGGCAGCTGCGGGGCAGGGCAGGGCCGGGGCACCGGGCACCCCATGGGGACATTCCATGGCACTGGGGACACCCCCATGGCATTGGGGACACCCCAGGGCATTGGGGACACCCCAGGGCATTGGGGACATTCCATGGCATCGGGGACACCCCAGGGCATTGGGGACACCGCCAGGGTATTGGTGACACCCCCAGAGCATTGAGGACACCCTCATGGCTTTGGGGACACCCCATGGCATCGGGGACACCCCTGTGACACGGGGGACACCGCCAGGGCATTGGGGACACCCCATGGCATTGGGGACACCCCATGGCACTGGGGACATCCCATGGCATTGGGGACACCGCCAGGGCATTTGGGACACCCCAATGGCATCGGGGACACCCCATGGCATTGGGACACCCCCAGGGCATTGGGGACACCCCATGGCACTGGGGACACCCCAGGGCATTGGGGACACCCCATGGCACTGGGGACATCCCATGGCATTGGGGACACCCCAGGGCATTGGGGACACTCCCATGGCACTGGGGACACCCCAGGGCATTGAGGACACCCCATGACATTGGGGACAGACACCCCCTGGCTTTGGGGACCTACCATGGCATCGGGGACACCCAGTGCTGGGGGCAGGGATGCAGACCCCTGCCCGCCCTGTCCCCTGGAGGGTGGCACGTCCCTGTCCCCGCAGACCTGGACAAGCTGCTGTCGGACCTGCGCTCCTTCCTGCTCCTCCTGGAGCGCGAGAGCCTCAGCGCCGCCGCCCGGGCCAAGAAAAGATCCGTGTCCGAGCTGCTGTCGCGGCTGCAGGACCCGCCGTGTGAGTGGGGGCTGGGGAGCCCCGGGGCAGCAGGGGGCCCGGGAGCGGGGCCGTGACCCGCGCTCCCCGCAGCAGAGGATGCAGAGTACATGATCATGCGCTGCCTCTCGCCCTCCGCGGGGACCCCGCAGGGCCGGACCAGCCAGGTGAGTCCCCAGCTCCCCCGCCCCATCTCCTGCTGCTTTGGGGTTCCCGGGCCCCTCAGCATCCCCGTGGTGTTTTTACCAGCAGGATCCAGGACGGAGGATGCAGCGGGAGGCAGAGGCTGCGGGTGCCGCCCGGGCAGCGCCCTGAACCTGCTCGGAGGGGTCAGAGCGGGCGGGGCTGTGGGGGCTGTGGGGCGGTGGGGACTGTGGGGGCTGTGGGGGTTTTGGGGCTGTGGGGGTTTTGGGGCTGTGGGGGCTGTGGGGGTTCTGGGGGCTCTGGAGGCTGTGGGGGCTCTAGGGGCTGTGGGGGTTTGGGAGCTTTAGGGGCTATGGGAACTGTGGGGACTCTGAGGGCTGTAGGGGCTGTGGGGCTGTGGGGGTTTTGGGGGCTGTAGGGGTTATGGGGCTGTAGGGGTTTTGGGGGCTGTGGGGGCTGTGGGGGTTTTTGGGGCTGTGGGGTTTTGGGGGCTGTGGGGGCTGTGGGGGTTTTGGGGGCTGTGGGGTTATGGGGGCTGTGGGGTTTTGGGGGCTGTGGGGCTGTGGGGGTTTTGGGGGCTGTGGGGGTTTTGGGGCTGTAGGGCTGTGGGGGCTGTGGGGGCTGTGGGGGCTGTGGGGGCTTTAGGGGCTATAGGGACTGTGAGGGTTTTGGGGGCTGTGGGGGTTTTGGGGGCTTTAGGGGCTATGGGGACTGTGAGAACTCTGGGAACTGTGGGGGTTTTGGGGGCTGTGGGGGTTTTGGGGGCTATGAAGGCTGTGGGGCCGTGGGGGGTTCTGGGGGCCGTGGGGGCTGTGAGGACTGTGGGGGCTGTAGGGGTTTCGGGCTTTAGGGACTGTGGGGGTTCTGGGGGCTTTAGGGACTCTGGGGACTGTGGAGGCTGTGGGGGTTTTGGGGACTGTGGGAGTGTTTGGGAGGTTTAGGGGCTGTGGGGACTGTGGGGGCTCTGGGGGTTTGAGGGGCTGTGTGGGGTTTTGGGGGCTTTGGGAGCTCCAGGGGCTCTAGGGGCTGTGATGGTTTTGGGGGCTGTAGGGATTGTGGGGACTCTGGGGTTCTGGCGGTTTGGGGGGCTGTGGGGGCCATGAGGGCTGTGTGGTTTGAGGGGGCTGTGAAGGATGTGTGGCCGTGGGGGCTCTGGGGGTTGTGGGGACTGTGGGGTCTGTAGGGGCTGTGGGGGCTGTGGGGGTTTTCAGGGCTTTAGGGGCTCTGGGGCTCTGGGGGTTGTGGGGATTTTGGGGGCTCTGGGGGCTCTGGGGTTTTGGTGGCACTGCGGGTTTTGGGGGCTCTGGGGGCTCAGCCAGCGGCACGAGGGTTGGGAAAGGGTCCAAGGGTGGCACCCGTGGCCAGACCTGCTCTCAGAGCGAGGGGTCCAACCAGACCGGAAGGTTTTTGGCAGACCCCCTCCCCACTGCGAGGTTCCCGGGGTGGGGGCAGCACCTTTGGGACACCCCTTGCACCCCCAGAACCAGGCGCCCCGCAGCCGATGACTCCTACGAAGACGCCGAACCCGCCGGTCACGGCAGAACTGGTGAGGTCTCCCTCGCCCCTCCCCAGCACTCCCCGTGCCCCCTCACCCCCTGCCCTGACCCCATCCCGCCTCCCAGGCGGCGGCGACAGCGACAGCAGCCACTACAGAGTCGTACATGGAGAGGAGGAGGAGGAGGAGGAGGAGGAGGAGGAGGAGGAGGAGGAGGAGGAGGAGGGGGTGACGGACCGCGCTCACTACCTGCGCTGGCCTCTGGCCACCAGCGGGCAGCCCGAGCCCCGGGCGGCCCCAGGCGCAGCTCTGCGGCTTCCTCTGGAGGAAGCGCTGGCTCGGGCGCTGGGCCAAGCAGCTCTTCATCGTCCGGGAGCACGTGCTGCTGGTGAGGGGCTGGGGAAGGGATGGAGAAAAGGGAGTGGGCGGTGGTCAGACAAGCTCAGGCACTCTCTGTGCTCTGGTCCTGAAGTTTGCAGTTTATTGCACAGGGCTGGGTGGAAAGGGCTCCGCTGGGAGCTGCCAGTCCCAGTCAGAGCAGGGCAGAAAGAGAGTGGGGGTATGAGAGTTCTAAGAGATAAGAGAGGTAAGAAAGTGATTTTCCCGTTTACAACACAATAAATTTATGTTGAACATTCTAATTTCCACTAACCAATGTAATAAAAGACACAAATCCTACAGCATTGTCATACAACCTACAGGAATCATTCCATTACAATAATGTGTTATACTTTAAACCCTAAAAGCGACTTTTTGGACCCTTCTGCCAGGCCAGCAGGGTCTTCTCTGACTTTTGTTCTATCAAAAACGGGATTACTTTCAGCCGGCCATCCTGTTGTCTTCTAGTTATTTAGTCACTAATGTTTGGTATCTCAAAGATGGGTTTCATTTCTGGTATCTCAAAGATGGGTTTCATTTCTGGTATCTCAAAGATGGGTTTCATTTTTATCTCGCTCATGGTTTCCATATTCTCAAAACCTTTTGCTAGGCAATCATATTTATAAGGTTTTGGGTGAGGGGCTGGCAAGGAGGATGGAGAAAAGGATGGAGAGGGGCTCCGAGCCCCCCCCTCCCACCCCTCCGTGCCCCCCCCCGACCCCTCCGGGTGCTCCTCCCGACCCCTCCGTGTCCCCCCAAGTGCTTCAGGTGCGCCGCTGACCTGCAGCCGGTGCTGGAGCTGGACCTGCGCCGGCCGCCGGGCCACCTACAAGGACAAGAGGGGCAAGAAGATGCCGCACGCGCTGAAGGTGACAGGGACGGCGGGAGAGGCGCTGGTCATCGGCTTCCAGAGCCGGCAGCAGGCTGAGGACTGGAGGAAGGTTTGGAGGTGTCGCAGCCGGGCAGGAGGGGGGCGGGCAGGGGGAAATGGGGGCGCAGCGCCGATCCTGCCTGTCCCAGCTCTCCCTTCCCCTTTGGGGATGGGGATTTTTGGGTGCAGCGCTGCCCGTGTCCCCCGCAGGTGATCGAGGAGGTGAGCAGCGATGCCCCGAGCGGGCTGGCAGCGCTCAGCGTCCCCGCGTCACCTCCCAGGGTGAGACTGGGAATGGGTGAGGAATCCCCCCGACCCCCGTGTCCTGGTGTCCTGCTGGGGAGGGGGTGCTGGAAACCCACGGAGGTGGGGCTGCCCCCTCCCCGCTCTCAGCCGGTCGCATCGCAGCTCGGCGAGGAGGAGAAGCGGTCCCGACAGAGCCCGGCCCGGAACCCGCGGAACGGAGAGGAGGGCAGAGGAGGTGGGGGCGAGGGGAGGGGTGCGGGATGCGGGGATGGGTGGTGGGTGCTGCCCGCCGTGCCCTCTGCCCGCCGTGCTCCCCTGCCCGCTGTGCCCGTGAGGGTTCCCGGCCCTTCCCGCGAGGGTTCCCGCCATTCCGCAGGGTTCCCGGCCCTTCCCGCAGGGTTCCGGCCATTCCCGCAGGGTCCGTGGCCATTCCCGCAGGGTTCCGGCAGTGCCCGCGAGGGTTTCTGGCCATTCCCGCAGGGTCCGTGGCCATTCCCGCAGGGTTCCCGGCGCTTTCCGCAGGGTTCCCGGTGGTTCCGCGAGGGTTCCCGGCGTTTCCGCAGGGTTCGGTGGTTCCGCAGGGTTCCCGGCCATTCCCGCAGGGTTCCGGTGGTTCCCGCAGAGGGTTCCCGGGCGCTCTCGCGAGGGTCCGTGGCCATTCCCCGCAGGGTTCCCGGCCATTCTCGCGAGGGTTCCTGGCCATTCCGCAGGGTCCGTGGCCATTCCCGCAGGGTTCCGGCCATTCCCGCAGGGTCCGTGGCCATTCCCGCAGGGTCCGTGGGCCATTCCCGCAGGGTTCCGGCCATTCCCGCGAGGGTTCCCGGCCATTCCCGCAGGGTTCCCGGCCATTCCCGCAGGGGTTCCCGGCGTTTCCCGCAGGGTCCGTGGCCATTCCCGCAGGGTTCCGGCGCTTCCGCAGGGTTCCGGCCATTCCCGCAGGGTCCGTGGCCATTCCCGCAGGGTTCCCGGTGGTTCCCGCAGGGTCCGTGGCCATTCCCGCAGGGTTCCCGGCGTTTCCGCAGGGTTCCGGCCATTCCCGCGAGGGTCCGTGGCCATTCCCGCGAGGGGTTCCCGGCGTTTCCGCAGGGTTCCCGGCCATTCCCGCGAGGGGTTCCCGGCGTTTCCCGCAGGGTTCCGGTGGTTCCCGCAGGGTCCGTGGCCATTCCCGCAGGGTTCCCGGCGCTTCCTGCAGGGTTCCCGCCATTCCCGCAGGGTCCCTGACCATTCCCGCAGGGTCCGTGGCCATTCCCCGCGAGTGCTCCCGGCCATTCCCGCGAGGGTTCCCGGCCATCCCCGCAGGGTTCCCGCCATTCTCGCAGGGTTCCCAGCCCTGCCCGCAGGGTTCCCGCCATTCCCGCGAGGGTTCCCGGCCATTCCCGCAGGGTCCCTGACCATTCCCACAGGGTCCGTGGCCATTCCCGAGGGTTCCGGCCACTCCCGCGAGGGTCCGTGGCCATTCCCGCAGGGTCCGTGGCCATTCCCCGCGAGGGTTCCCGGCGCTTCCCGCGGGTTCCGGCGTTTCCGCAGGGTTCCCGGCCGTGCGGCAGCGCCTGTGGTGCGCTCTCCGGCTCGGAGCCCCGCGCATGTTCCTCGAGCCCGGCGCTGCCTAGCGCCCCCCTGCGCCCTGCGCCGCGACGGCTGCGAGGCGACCCCCGGAGCGGCCGCGGGGTCCCCCCAAAACATCCGGATCCGAATCGCCCAGCGCGGCCGGGAGCTCGCCCTGCTGCAGGTGAGTGACGGCCGGGGTACCCCGTGTTCCTTCGGTGGGCACCCCTGAACCCAAACCTGTTCCGGGAACATTCCCTGAGCCCAAACCTGTTCCGGGAACATTCCCTGAGCCCAAATCCTGCCCCGGGGCACCCTGAACCCAAACCTGTTCCGGGAACATTCCCTGAGCCCAAACCTTTCCCGAGGGCACCCCTGAGCTCAAATTCTATCCAGGGGCACCCCTGAACCCAAATCTGCCCGGGGCACTCCCTGACCCCAAATCCTGTCCCTGGGACACCCCTGACCCCAAATCCTGCCCAGGGACACCCCTGAGCCCAAACCTTTCCCTGAGGGCACCCCTGAGCTCAAATTCTATCCCGGGACACCCCTGAGCCCAAATCTGCCCCAGGACACCTCTGACCCCAAATCCTGCCCCGGGGGCACCCCCTGACCCCAAATTCTGCCCGGGACACCCCTGACCCCAAGCCTGCCCGGGGCACCCCTGAGCCCAGACCCTGCTTAGGGACACCCCTGACGCTCAAATTCTGCCCAGGGACACCCCTGAGCCCAGACCCTGTCCTGGGACACCCCTGAGCCCAAATCCTGCCTAGGGGCACCCCTGAGCCCAGACCCTGCCCAGGGGGCACCCTGAGCCCAGACCCTGCCCGCAGACACCCCCTGAGCCCAGACCCTGCTTAGGGACACCCCTGACCCCAAACCCTGCCCGGGGCACCCCTGAGCCCAAATCCTGCCCGGGGACACCCCTGAGCCCAGACCCTGCCCCAGGGACACCCCCTGAGCCCAGACCCTGCCCTGGGGCACCCCTGAGCCCAAACCCTGTCCTGGGACACCCCTGAGCCCAAATCCTGCCCGGGGCACCCCTGAGCCCAGACCCTGCTTAGGGACACCCCTGACCCCAAATCCTGCCCGGGGCACCCTGAGCCCAGACCCTGCTTAGGG
>JAKWBO010000070.1:162500-185260 GCA_034336685.1 Luscinia luscinia | reverse complement strand
GGCGGACAACAGGTCTACCCTTAGTCGGGAATGCCGGCGGACACCAGGTCTACCCCTAATCGGGAATACGGGCGGACAACAGGTCTACCCCTTAAGGCGGGAATGCGGCGGACACCAGGTCTACCCCTTAGTCGGGAATGCAGGCGGACAACAGGTCTACCCCTTAATCGGGAATGCAGGCGGACAACAGGTCTACCCCTTAAGCGGGAATGCCGGCGGACAACAGGTCTACCCTTAATCGGGAATGCAGGCGGACACCAGGTCTACCCCTTAAGTCGGGAATGCAGGCGGACAACAGGTCTACCCCTTAAGTCGGGAATGCGAGGCGGACAACAGGTCTACCCTTAATGCGGGAATGCAGGCGGACAACTAGGTCTACCCTTAATCGGGAATGCAGGCGGACAACAGGTCTACCCCTTAAGCGGGAATGCCGGCGGACACCAGGTCTACCCCTTAAGCGGGAATGCAGGCGGACAACAGGTCTACCTATAATCGGGAATGCAGGCGGACAACAGGTCTACCCTTAATCGGGAATGCAGGCGGACAACAGGTCTACCCCTTTAGCGGGAATGCCGGCGGACAGGTCTACCCCGGAAGCAGGGGACACAGGTCTACCCCTTAGTCGGGAATGCAGGCGGACACCAGGTCTACCCTTAGTCGGGAATGCAGGCCGGACAACAGGTCTACCCCTTAGTCGGGAATGCGGGCGGACAACAGGTCTACCCCTTAGCGGGAATGCAGGCGGACAACAGGTCTACCCTTAATCGGGAATGCAGGCGGACACCAGGTCTACCCTAATCGGGAATGCGGGCCGGACAACAGGTCTACCCCTTAATCGGGAATGCAGGCGGACAACAGGTCTACCCCTTAAGCGGGAATGCCGGCGGACACCAGGTCTACCCTTGATCGGGAATGCAGGCGGACAACAGGTCTACCCTTAATCGGAAGAATGCAGGGCGGACAACAGGTCTACCCCTTAAGCGGGAATGCAGGCGGACAACAGGTCTACCCTTGATCGGGAATGCAGGCGGACAACAGGTCTACCCTTAATCGGGAATGCAGGCGGACAACAGGTCTACCCCTTAATCGGGAATGCAGGCGGACAACAGGTCTACCCTTAAGCGGGAATGCAGGCGGACAACAGGTCTACCCCTTAGTCGGGAATGCAGGCGGACACCAGGTCTACCCCTTAGTCGGGAATGCAGGCGGACAACAGGTCTACCCTTAAGCGGGAATGCAGGCGGACAACAGGTCTACCCCTTAAGCGGGAATGCCGGCGGACAACAGGTCTACCCCTTAGTCGGGAATGCAGGCGGACACCAGGTCTACCCCTTAATCGGGAATGCAGGCGGACAACAGGTCTACCCCTTAAGCGGGAATGCAGGCGGACAACAGGTCTACCCCTTAAGCGGGAATGCAGGCGGACAACAGGTCTACCCCTTAATCGGGAATGCAGGCGGACAACAGGTCTACCCCTTAATCAGGGAATGCAGGCGGACAACAGGTCTACCCTTAAGCGGGAATGCAGGCGGACAACAGGTCTACCCTTAATCGGGAATGCAGGCGGACAACAGGTCTACCCCTTAATCGGGAATGCAGGCGGACAACAGGTCTACCCCTAATCGGGAATACGGGCGGACAACAGGTCTACCCTTAAGCGGGAATGCCGGCGGACAACAGGTCTACCCCTTAATCGGGAATGCAGGCGGACAACAGGTCTACCCCTTAATCGGGAATGCAGGCGGACAACAGGTCTACCCCTTAATCGGGAATGCAGGCGGACAACAGGTCTACCCCTTAAGCGGGAATGCCGGCGGACAACAGGTCTACCCCTTAATCGGGAATGCAGGCGGACAACAGGTCTACCCTTAATCGGGAATACAGAGGCGGACAACAGGTCTACCCCTTAATCGGGAATGCAGGCGGACAACAGGTCTACCCCTAATCGGGAATACGGGCGGACAACAGGTCTACCCCTTAAGCGGGAATGCCGGCGGACAACAGGTCTACCCCTTAATCGGGAATGCAGGCGGACAACAGGTCTACCCCTAATCGGGAATAACGGCGGACAACAGGTCTACCCTTAATCGGGAATGCCGGCGGACAACAGGTCTACCCCTAAGTCGGGAATGCAGGCGGACAACAGGTCTACCCCTTAGTCGGGAATGCAGGCGGACAACAGGTCTACCCCTAATCGGGAATACGGGCGGACAACAGGTCTACCCCTTAAGCGGGAATGCCGGCGGACAACAGGTCTACCCCTTAAGTCGGGAATGCAGGCGGACAACAGGTCTACCCCTTAATCGGGAATGCAGGCGGACACCAGGTCTACCCCTTAATCGGGAATGCAGGCGGACAACAGGTCTACCCCTTAATCGGGAATGCAGGCGGACAACAGGTCTACCCTTAAGCGGGAATGCCGGCGGACAACAGGTCTACCCCTTAGTCGGGAATGCAGGCGGACAACAGGTCTACCCTTAATCGGGAATGAGGCGGACAACAGGTCTACCCCTTAATCGGGAATGCAGGCGGACAACAGGTCTACCCCTGATGCGGGAATGCAGGGCGGACAACAGGTCTACCCCTTAATCGGGAATGCAGGCGGACAACAGGTCTACCCTTAATCGGGAATGCGGGGCGGACAACAGGTCTACCCCTTAAGCGGGAATGCCGGCGGACAACAGGTCTACCCCTTAAGTCGGGAATGCAGGCGGACAACAGGTCTACCCTTAATCGGGAATGCGGGCGGACAACAGGTCTACCCCTTTAGCGGGAATGCCGGCGGACAACAGGTCTACCCCTTAAGCGGGAATGCAGGCGGACACCAGGTCTACCCCTTAGTCAGGGAATGCAGGCGGACAACAGGTCTACCCCTAATCGGGAATGCGGGCGGACAACAGGTCTACCCCTTAAGCGGGAATGCCGGCGGACAACAGGTCTACCCCTTAATCGGGAATGCAGGCGGACAACAGGTCTACCTCTTAATGCGGGAATGCAGGCGGACACCAGGTCTACCCCTTAAGCGGGAATGCAGGCGGACAACAGGTCTACCCCTTAATCGGGAATGCAGGCGGACAACAGGTCTACCCCTTAATCAGGAATGCAGGCGGACAACAGGTCTACCCCTTAAGCGGGAATGCAGGCGGACAACAGGTCTACCCCTTAAGCGGGAATGCAGGCGGACAACAGGTCTACCCCTTAGTCGGGAATGCAGGCGGACAACAGGTCTACCCCTTAATCGAGGAATGCAGGCGGACAACAGGTCTACCCCTTAATCGGGAATGCCGGCGGACAACAGGTCTACCCCTTAATCGGGAATGCAGGCGGACAACAGGTCTACCCTTAATCGGGAATGCAGGCGGACAACAGGTCTACCCCTTAATCGGGAATGCAGGCGGACAACAGGTCTACCCCTTAATCGGGAATGCGGGCGGACAACAGGTCTACCCCTTAAGCGGGAATGCCGGCGGACAACAGGTCTACCCCTTAAGTCGGGAATGCAGGCGGACAACAGGTCTACCCTTAATCGGGAATGCAGGCGGACAACAGGTCTACCCCTTAAGCGGGAATGCAGGCGGACAACAGGTCTACCCCTTAATCGGGAATGCAGGCGGACAACAGGTCTACCCCTTAATCGGGAATGCAGGCGGACAACAGGTCTACCCCTTAGTCGGGAATGCAGGCGGACAACAGGTCTACCCTTAATCGGGAATGCGGGCGGACAACAGGTCTACCCCTTAGTCGGGAATGCCGGCGGACAACAGGTCTACCCCTTAAGCGGGAATGCAGGCGGACAACAGGTCTACCCCTTAATCGGGAATGCAGGCGGACACCAGGTCTACCCCTTAATCGGGAATGCAGGCGGACAACAGGTCTACCCCTTAATCGGGAATGCAGGCGGACAACAGGTCTACCCCTTAAGCGGGAATGCCGGCGGACAACAGGTCTACCCTTAGTCGGGAATGCAGGCGGACAACAGGTCTACCCCTTAATCGGGAATGCAGGCGGACAACAGGTCTACCCCTTAATCGGGAATGCAGGCGGACAACAGGTCTACCCCTTAATCGGGAATGCAGGCGGACAACAGGTCTACCCCTTAATCGGGAATGCAGGCGGACAACAGGTCTACCCCTTAAGCGGGAATGCGGGCGGACAACAGGTCTACCCCTTAAGCGGGAATGCCGGCGGACAACAGGTCTACCCCTTAATCGGGAATGCAGGCGGACAACAGGTCTACCCCTTAATCGGGAATGCAGGCGGACAACAGGTCTACCCCTTAAGCGGGAATGCAGGCGGACAACAGGTCTACCCCTTAAGCGGGAATGCAGGCGGACACCAGGTCTACCCCTTAATCGGGAATGCAGGCGGACAACAGGTCTACCCTTAATCGGGAATGCGGGCGGACAACAGGTCTACCCCTTAAGCGGGAATGCCGGCGGACAACAGGTCTACCCCTTAATCGGGAATGCAGGCGGACAACAGGTCTACCCCTTAGTCGGGAATGCCGGCGGACACCAGGTCTACCCCTTAAGCGGGAATGCAGGCGGACAACAGGTCTACCCCTTAGTCGGGAATGCAGGCGGACAACAGGTCTACCCCTTAATCGGGAATGCAGGCGGACAACAGGTCTACCCCTTAAGCGGGAATGCAGGCGGACAACAGGTCTACCCCTTAAGTCGGGAATGCAGGCGGACAACAGGTCTACCCTTAAGTCGGGAATGCAGGCGGACACCAGGTCTACCCCTTAATCGGGAATGCAGGCGGACAACAGGTCTACCCCTTAATCGGGAATGCAGGCGGACAACAGGTCTACCCCTTAAGCGGGAATGCAGGCGGACAACAGGTCTACCCCTTAAGTCGGGAATGCAGGCGGACAACAGGTCTACCCCTTAAGCGGGAATGCAGGCGGACACCAGGTCTACCCCTTAATCGGGAATGCAGGCGGACAACAGGTCTACCCCTTAATCGGGAATGCAGGCGGACAACAGGTCTACCCCTTAAGCGGGAATGCCGGCGGACAACAGGTCTACCCCTTAATGCGGGAATGCAGGCGGACAACAGGTCTACCCCTTAATCGGGAATGCAGGCGGACAACAGGTCTACCCCTTAATCGGGAATGCAGGCGGACAACAGGTCTACCCCTTAATCGGGAATGCAGGCGGACAACAGGTCTACCCCTTAAGCGGGAATGCAGGCGGACAACAGGTCTACCCCTAGTCGGGAATGCAGGCGGACAACAGGTCTACCCCTTAATCGGGAATGCAGGCGGACAACAGGTCTACCCTTAGTCGGGAATGCAGGCGGACAACAGGTCTACCCCTTAATCGGGAATGCAGGCGGACAACAGGTCTACCCCTTAGTCGGGAATGCAGGCGGACAACAGGTCTACCCCTTAAGCGGGAATGCAGGCGGACAACAGGTCTACCCCTTAATCGGGAATGCAGGCGGACAACAGGTCTACCCCTTAATCGGGAATGCGGGCGGACAACAGGTCTACCCCTTAAGCGGGAATGCAGGCGGACAACAGGTCTACCCTTAATCGGGAATGCAGGCGGACAACAGGTCTACCCCTTAATCGGGAATGCAGGCGGACAACAGGTCTACCCCTTAATCGGGAATGCAGGCGGACAACAGGTCTACCCCTTAGCGGGAATGCCGGCGGACAACAGGTCTACCCCTTAAGCGGGAATGCAGGCGGACAACAGGTCTACCCCTTAATCGGGAATGCAGGCGGACAACAGGTCTACCCCTTAATCGGGAATGCAGGCGGACAACAGGTCTACCCCTTAATCGGGAATGCAGGCGGACAACAGGTCTACCCCTTAAGCGGGAATGCAGGCGGACAACAGGTCTACCCCTTAGTCGGGAATGCAGGCGGACAACAGGTCTACCCCTTAATCGGGAATGCAGGCGGACAACAGGTCTACCCCTTAATCGGGAATGCAGGCGGACAACAGGTCTACCCCTTAATCGGGAATGCAGGCGGACAACAGGTCTACCCCTTAAGCGGGAATGCCGGCGGACAACAGGTCTACCCCTTAATCGGGAATGCAGGCGGACAACAGGTCTACCCCTTAATCGGGAATGCAGGCGGACAACAGGTCTACCCCTTAATCGGGAATGCAGGCGGACAACAGGTCTACCCCTTAATCGGGAATGCGGGCGGACAACAGGTCTACCCCTTAAGCGGGAATGCAGGCGGACAACAGGTCTACCCTTAAGCGGGAATGCAGGCGGACACCAGGTCTACCCCTTAAGCGGGAATGCAGGCGGACAACAGGTCTACCCCTTAATCGGGAATGCGGGCGGACAACAGGTCTACCCCTTAAGCGGGAATGCCGGCGGACAACAGGTCTACCCCTTAATCGGGAATGCAGGCGGACAACAGGTCTACCCCTTAATCGGGAATGCAGGCGGACAACAGGTCTACCCCTTAATCGGGAATGCAGGCGGACAACAGGTCTACCCTTAATCGGGAATGCAGGCGGACAACAGGTCTACCCCTTAAGCGGGAATGCAGGCGGACACCAGGTCTACCCCTTAATCGGGAATGCAGGCGGACAACAGGTCTACCCCTTAATCGGGAATGCAGGCGGACAACAGGTCTACCCCTTAATCGGGAATGCAGGCGGACAACAGGTCTACCCCTTAAGCGGGAATGCCGGCGGACAACAGGTCTACCCCTTAATCGGGAATGCAGGCGGACAACAGGTCTACCCCTTAATCGGGAATGCAGGCGGACAACAGGTCTACCCCTTAATCGGGAATGCAGGCGGACAACAGGTCTACCCCTTAATCGGGAATGCAGGCGGACAACAGGTCTACCCCTTAAGCGGGAATGCCGGCGGACAACAGGTCTACCCCTTAATCGGGAATGCAGGCGGACAACAGGTCTACCCCTTAATCGGGAATGCAGGCGGACAACAGGTCTACCCCTTAATCGGGAATGCAGGCGGACAACAGGTCTACCCCTTAAGCGGGAATGCAGGCGGACAACAGGTCTACCCCTTAAGCGGGAATGCAGGCGGACAACAGGTCTACCCCTTAGTCGGGAATGCAGGCGGACAACAGGTCTACCCCTTAATCGGGAATGCAGGCGGACAACAGGTCTACCCCTTAGTCGGGAATGCAGGCGGACAACAGGTCTACCCCTTAAGTCGGGAATGCAGGCGGACAACAGGTCTACCCCTTAATCGGGAATGCAGGCGGACAACAGGTCTACCCCTTAATCGGGAATGCAGGCGGACAACAGGTCTACCCCTTAATCGGGAATGCAGGCGGACAACAGGTCTACCCCTTAAGCGGGAATGCCGGCGGACAACAGGTCTACCCCTTAATCGGGAATGCAGGCGGACAACAGGTCTACCCCTTAATCGGGAATGCAGGCGGACAACAGGTCTACCCCTTAATCGGGAATGCAGGCGGACAACAGGTCTACCCCTTAATCGGGAATGCGGGCGGACAACAGGTCTACCCCTTAAGCGGGAATGCCGGCGGACAACAGGTCTACCCCTTAATCGGGAATGCAGGCGGACAACAGGTCTACCCCTTAATCGGGAATGCAGGCGGACAACAGGTCTACCCCTTAATCGGGAATGCAGGCGGACAACAGGTCTACCCCTTAAGCGGGAATGCAGGCGGACAACAGGTCTACCCCTTAATCGGGAATGCAGGCGGACAACAGGTCTACCCCTTAAGCGGGAATGCAGGCGGACAACAGGTCTACCCCTTAAAGCGGGAATGCAGGCGGACAACAGGTCTACCCCTTAATGGGGAATGCAGGCGGACAACAGGTCTACCCCTTAATCGGGAATGCAGGCGGACAACAGGTCTACCCCTTAGCTCGGGAATGCGAGGCGGACAACAGGTCTACCCCTTAATCGGGAATGCAGGCGGACAACAGGTCTACCCCTTAAGCGGGAATGCAGGCGGACAACAGGTCTACCCCTTAAGCGGGAATGCAGGCGGACAACAGGTCTACCCCTTAAGCGGGGAATGCGAGGCGGACAACAGGTCTACCCCTTAGCTCGGGAATGCAGGCGGACAACAGGTCTACCCCTTAAGCGGGAATGCGAGGCGGACAACAGGTCTACCCCTTAATGCGGGAATGCGAGGCGGACAACAGGTCTACCCCTTAATGCGGGGAATGCAGGCGGACAACAGGTCTACCCCTTAAGCGGGGAATGCAGGCGGACAACAGGTCTACCCCTTAAGCGGGAATGCAGGCGGACAACAGGTCTACCCCTTAATGCGGGGAATGCAGGCGGACAACAGGTCTACCCCTTAATGCGGGGAATGCAGGCGGACAACAGGTCTACCCCTTAATCGGGAATGCGAGGCGGACAACAGGTCTACCCCTTAATCGGGAATGCAGGCGGACAACAGGTCTACCCCTTAAGCGGGAATGCCGGCCGGACAACAGGTCTACCCCTTAAAGCGGGAATGCAGGGCGGACAACAGGTCTACCCCTTAATCGGGAATGCAGGCGGACAACAGGTCTACCCCTTAATGCGGGAATGCAGGCGGACAACAGGTCTACCCCTTAAGCGGGAATGCAGGCGGACAACAGGTCTACCCCTTAATCGGGGAATGCAGGCGGACAACAGGTCTACCCCTTAAGCGGGAATGCAGGCGGACAACAGGTCTACCCCTTAAGCGGGAATGCAGGCGGACAACAGGTCTACCCCTTAAGCGGGAATGCAGGCGGACAACAGGTCTACCCCTTAAGCGGGAATGCAGGCGGACAACAGGTCTACCCCTTAAGCGGGAATGCAGGCGGACAACAGGTCTACCCCTTAAGCGGGGAATGCAGGCGGACAACAGGTCTACCCCTTAATCGGGAATGCAGGCGGACAACAGGTCTACCCCTTAATCGGGAATGCAGGCGGACAACAGGTCTACCCCTTAAGCGGGAATGCAGGCGGACAACAGGTCTACCCCTTAATCGGGAATGCAGGCGGACAACAGGTCTACCCCTTAATCGGGAATGCAGGCGGACAACAGGTCTACCCCTTAATCGGGAATGCAGGCGGACAACAGGTCTACCCCTTAAGCGGGGAATGCGGGGCGGACAACAGGTCTACCCCTTAATCGGGAATGCAGGCGGACAACAGGTCTACCCCTTAAGCGGGAATGCAGGCGGACAACAGGTCTACCCCTTAAGCGGGAATGCAGGCGGACAACAGGTCTACCCCTTAATGCGGGAATGCAGGCGGACAACAGGTCTACCCCTTAAGCGGGAATGCAGGCGGACAACAGGTCTACCCCTTAAGCGGGAATGCCGGCGGACAACAGGTCTACCCCTTAATCGGGAATGCAGGCGGACAACAGGTCTACCCCTTAATCGGGAATGCAGGCGGACAACAGGTCTACCCCTTAAGCGGGGAATGCAGGCGGACAACAGGTCTACCCCTTAAGCGGGAATGCAGGCGGACAACAGGTCTACCCCTTAATGCGGGAATGCGAGGCGGACAACAGGTCTACCCCTTAATGCGGGAATGCAGGCGGACAACAGGTCTACCCCTTAAGCGGGAATGCGGGCGGACAACAGGTCTACCCCTTAATCGGGGAATGCAGGCGGACAACAGGTCTACCCCTTAAGCGGGAATGCAGGCGGACAACAGGTCTACCCCTTAAGCGGGAATGCAGGCGGACAACAGGTCTACCCCTTAATCGGGAATGCAGGCGGACAACAGGTCTACCCCTTAAGCGGGAATGCAGGCGGACAACAGGTCTACCCCTTAAGCGGGAATGCAGGCGGACAACAGGTCTACCCCTTAAGCGGGAATGCAGGCGGACAACAGGTCTACCCCTTAGCTCGGGGAATGCAGGCGGACAACAGGTCTACCCCTTAATCGGGAATGCAGGCGGACAACAGGTCTACCCCTTAATCGGGAATGCAGGCGGACAACAGGTCTACCCCTTAAGCGGGAATGCAGGCGGACAACAGGTCTACCCCTTAATCGGGAATGCAGGCGGACAACAGGTCTACCCCTTAATCGGGAATGCAGGCGGACAACAGGTCTACCCCTTAAGCGGGAATGCAGGCGGACAACAGGTCTACCCCTTAATCGGGAATGCAGGCGGACAACAGGTCTACCCCTTAAAGCGGGGAATGCCGGCCGGACAACAGGTCTACCCCTTAATGCGGGAATGCAGGCGGACAACAGGTCTACCCCTTAATCGGGAATGCGAGGCGGACAACAGGTCTACCCCTTAAGCGGGAATGCAGGCGGACAACAGGTCTACCCCTTAATGCGGGGAATGCAGGCGGACAACAGGTCTACCCCTTAAGCGGGAATGCGGGGCGGACAACAGGTCTACCCCTTAATCGGGGAATGCAGGCGGACAACAGGTCTACCCCTTAAGCGGGAATGCAGGCGGACAACAGGTCTACCCCTTAAGCGGGGAATGCAGGCGGACAACAGGTCTACCCCTTAATGCGGGAATGCAGGCGGACAACAGGTCTACCCCTTAATCGGGAATGCAGGCGGACACCAGGTCTACCCCTTAATCGGGAATGCAGGCGGACAACAGGTCTACCCCTTAATCGGGGAATACGGGGCGGACAACAGGTCTACCCCTTAAGCGGGGAATGCCGGCCGGACAACAGGTCTACCCCTTAATGCGGGAATGCAGGCGGACAACAGGTCTACCCCTTAATCGGGAATGCAGGCGGACAACAGGTCTACCCCTTAAGCGGGGAATGCAGGCGGACAACAGGTCTACCCCTTAAGCGGGAATGCAGGCGGACAACAGGTCTACCCCTTAATGCGGGAATGCAGGCGGACAACAGGTCTACCCCTTAATCGGGAATGCAGGGCGGACAACAGGTCTACCCCTTAAGCGGGAATGCAGGCGGACAACAGGTCTACCCCTTAAGCGGGGAATGCAGGCGGACAACAGGTCTACCCCTTAATCGGGAATGCAGGCGGACAACAGGTCTACCCCTTAATGCGGGAATGCAGGCGGACAACAGGTCTACCCCTTAAGCGGGGAATGCAGGCGGACAACAGGTCTACCCCTTAATCGGGAATGCAGGCGGACAACAGGTCTACCCCTTAAGCGGGAATGCAGGCGGACAACAGGTCTACCCCTTAAGCGGGAATGCAGGCGGACAACAGGTCTACCCCTTAAGCGGGAATGCAGGCGGACACCAGGTCTACCCCTTAATCGGGAATGCAGGCGGACAACAGGTCTACCCCTTAATCGGGAATGCAGGCGGACAACAGGTCTACCCCTTAAGCGGGAATGCAGGCGGACAACAGGTCTACCCCTTAATCGGGAATGCAGGCGGACAACAGGTCTACCCCTTAATGCGGGAATGCGGCCGGACAACAGGTCTACCCCTTAAAGCGGGAATGCAGGCGGACAACAGGTCTACCCCTTAAGCTCGGGAATGCAGGCGGACAACAGGTCTACCCCTTAAGCGGGAATGCAGGCGGACACCAGGTCTACCCCTTAATCGGGAATGCAGGCGGACAACAGGTCTACCCCTTAAGCGGGGAATGCAGGCGGACAACAGGTCTACCCCTTAATCGGGAATGCAGGCGGACAACAGGTCTACCCCTTAAGCGGGAATGCGGCCGGACACCAGGTCTACCCCTTAAGCGGGAATGCAGGCGGACACCAGGTCTACCCCTTAGCTCGGGGAATGCAGGCGGACAACAGGTCTACCCCTTAAGCGGGAATGCGGCCGGACAACAGGTCTACCCCTTAAGCGGGAATGCGAGGCGGACAACAGGTCTACCCCTTAATCGGGAATGCAGGCGGACAACAGGTCTACCCCTTAATCGGGGAATGCAGGCGGACAACAGGTCTACCCCTTAAGCGGGAATGCGAGGCGGACAACAGGTCTACCCCTTAATGCGGGAATGCAGGCGGACAACAGGTCTACCCCTTAAGCGGGAATGCGGGGCGGACAACAGGTCTACCCCTTAAGCGGGAATGCAGGCGGACAACAGGTCTACCCCTTAAGCTCGGGAATGCAGGCGGACACCAGGTCTACCCCTTAAGCGGGAATGCAGGCGGACACCAGGTCTACCCCTTAAGCGGGAATGCAGGCGGACAACAGGTCTACCCCTTAAGCGGGAATGCCGGCCGGACAACAGGTCTACCCCTTAAGCGGGAATGCAGGCGGACAACAGGTCTACCCCTTAAGCGGGAATGCCGGCCGGACACCAGGTCTACCCCTTAAGCGGGAATGCAGGCGGACACCAGGTCTACCCCTTAATGCGGGAATGCAGGCGGACAACAGGTCTACCCCTTAAGCGGGGAATGCCGGCCGGACACCAGGTCTACCCCTTAATGCGGGAATGCAGGCGGACACCAGGTCTACCCCTTAATCGGGAATGCAGGCGGACAACAGGTCTACCCCTTAAAGCGGGGAATGCGAGGCGGACAACAGGTCTACCCCTTAAGCGGGAATGCCGGCGGACACCAGGTCTACCCCTTAATGCGGGAATGCAGGCGGACAACAGGTCTACCCCTTAATGCGGGAATGCAGGCGGACAACAGGTCTACCCCTTAAGCGGGAATGCCGGCCGGACACCAGGTCTACCCCTTAATCGGGAATGCAGGCGGACAACAGGTCTACCCCTTAATGCGGGGAATGCAGGCGGACAACAGGTCTACCCCTTAATCGGGAATGCAGGCGGACAACAGGTCTACCCGCTGGCTGGGTAGACCTGGTGTCCTCGGAAATGCGCTAAGGGGTCGCTGTTTCGGCTGCCTCCGGCTACCTCATCGTAGGAGGCGGCGTGCTCCCTTCGCCACCCAGTCACCTAGGCTTAGTTCTCTTGTGCTCGTCGGCCTCCTGGGCCCGCTTGTCCGTATCATGGGAGACAGGGTTACGGGCGGTCTCCCGCAGGCTGTGCAGTGCCTGTGTCCGTGAGGCGGAAAAGAGCGGCCAGCGAGGCGGTCGTGCCGGCCAGAACCGTACACGCCAATGCGGCAAGGACTCTCCCGTGGCCTTGTCCGGCATTCCCGTAACCCCAGTTGACTGAGACAGGTGGAAGCGGCGAGCTGCTCCCGGCCCGGGCCAGGCGAGGCGGGGAAGCGCGAGGCGAGAAGAAGCCGCCGGCGTGTCCCGCTTCGGCCCGGCTGCTGCCGGTTCCGTGGAAAAAAAGTGCAGCGGGCGAGATCACGAGCTGCACCCGGCCCAAGCGGCCAGCGGGCGAAAGAAGCGAGCAGCGAGAGAGAAGCGCGGCGCGTGTCCCGCTCGACCCGGCTGCTGCGGTTTAGCAGCGGCGATGCGAGCTGTGCTCCCCGACCCAGGCCAGGTGAGGCGGGAGACCCGAAAGCGAAGGCGAAGCAGCGGCGCGTGTCCCGCTCGACCCGGCTGCTGCGGTTTAAGCAGCGGCGATGCGAGCTGTGCTCCCCGACCCAGGCCAGGTGAGGCGGGGAGACCCGAGAAGCGGGGCGAAGCAGCGGCGCGTGTCCGCTCCGGCCCGGCTGCTGCCGGTTTAGCAGCGGCGATGCGAGCTGTGCTCCCGACCCAGAGCCAGGTGAGGCGGGGAGACCCGAAGCGAGGCGAAGCAGCGGCGCGTGTCCCGCTCCGGCCCGGCTGCTGCCGGTTTAAGCAGCGGCGTCGAGCTGTGCTCCCGACCCAGGCCAGGTGAGGCGGGGAGACCGAAAGCGAAGGCGAAGCCGCGGCGCGTGTCCCGCTCCGGCCCGGCTGCTGCGGTTTTAGCGAAGAGGGAGCCGGGTGCCCGCTCGCTCCTCCGGCGATGGTGGCCGAGAGGCGGCCGGCGCCCTCGTTCTTTCCGCCCGACCTTAAGCGGGGCCGACCCGCTCTGGCGGGTGCGGCGTTCTTCGACTGCCGGTCCGGTGCGCTTTTACCGGCAGCCCGGGGGCTGGGCAGCGGCCGGGGTTGCGTTGAGCCTGCCGAGAGTAGGTTCCCGGCCCCTTCCCGAGAGCTCCCCGAGAGCACGGCTCGCTCGGCCGCCCGAGGTGGCAGCGCCCTCGTTCCAGCTCCCGACCCGTCTTGCCCAGAAGGCGTCCGCCTGGGAAGAGGCTGGCGGGGGGCGTGCGGTGGGGCATCCGGCCTCGCCTCGGCTCGCCCAAGGGGGAGCTCGGTGACGAAGTCGCCCGTGGAGTTTGCCGGCCGGGGTTGGCGGCACCCCTTCCCGCCGTGCGTCGTTGAAAGCATGGTTCCCCTTCTCGGCCCTAAGCCGGGGACCCGCGTAGCGAAGCGGAGTATTCATTTAGCGGTGGCGGCCGGCCGCGGTGGCGGCTCGCCCGTAAGCGGGCGAACCCGACAGAAGCGAGAGAAAAGCCCCGGCGATGTGGGGGGGCGGCGGCGCCTACGCCCATCTCCCCCTCGGCTAGTGCGATCCGAGCCACCGTGGCGAGGCGGCCTGTGGGGTCTGGCCTGCTGCCCGGCTGCGGTGGCTGCCCGGCGAGCTGGGCTGCGAAACGGCTCTGCTTTTTCAGGCGTGGCCGGAGTGTGGGGGCCGCCCGGCCTGTTCCCTTCTTTTCTCCACGCGGCCTTAAGCGGCGGCTACCAGCAGCGCTGGCGGCGAAAGGGTCGCGGGCCCACGAAGCGAAGGCCCAGAGAGGCGCTGTGTGCTGGCGAGAGAGACCGAGAGATCCGTGCGGCCCGGGGCGGATGGGGAGTTTTGGGGGAGTTGAGTCTCGAGTCTAGCCCCGCCTCCAGTCCCCGGCGGGCTCGAGACCGTCGGCAAGGCGGATGGGGGTTTTAGGGGGAGTTGAGTCTCGAGTCTAGCCCCGCCCCAGCCCGCCGCAGGCCGTGACCCCGTGGCTAGCACGGGTCGTGCGACGCATAGTGTGCTTTGTCTTTTTCCTCTTTTCCGGTTTCTGTTGTCCCCGGGAAGAGTGGCCGCGGGGCCTTTGTCTCCGAAGCGTCGATGAGGTGGTTCCTCGGGTGGCGTCGGAAAGGGCCCTCGGCTGGCGGGCACCTCTCCCCGGGGCTTCTCTCTGTCATGGGGGAAGCCTCGGCGGTGCCCGCTTCTCGAGCAGGGCGGTCTCCTTTCGATCGGCCACCCCGTCGCGAGGCGGTGTCGCTCCTCCCGCTGCTTTGGGGGAGAGCGTGTTTACCGTCCCGGGCTGTGTGGCGGCCGCGTGGCCCGCCAGTCCTCAGGTGTCCTTGGAAAAGCGCGCTGAGGTGCGGTGCGGCCGGTCCCAGTATAAGCCCATGGGTGCCGGCCGCGAGCAGCGCTCGGGCGGCGGTGCGGCTCGAGCTCGAGCCGAGAGAAAAGAGAGAGAGCGTGTGGTCCCCCGAGGAAGACGGAGAGAGAGAAGAGAGAAGGGGATGAGAACCGATGGGGGCACGGACGGGGAAAAGAAGCCCGTTCAGCGCGCGCACCGCACCGGCGGCTCCTTGGTGGCGCGCCGCCCGCCTACTGCAGAAGCGAGCCGCCCGGCCTCGGGGCCTCGGGTGTCGGGCAGCGCCCGCCTCGTCAGGTCGCTGTCTCCTCTAACACGTCCGGTGCTTTTCGGGCCGGCCTCGGGGCGGGTCAGCCCAACCGAGCCCCCCGTCCAGCAGCGTCGCCAGCGCGCCCGTGACTGTCGGAGCAGCGAGGCCGAGTCTCGAAGGGCCGCGGGCCCCGAGAGAGCAAGCCGAGAGAAGAGAGAGAAAGAGAAAAAACGGGAAGGAAAGGCGAAAAAGGCTGGCGTTGTTGTCCGAGCTGAGAAAGAAAGCTGCGCAGCGGTCCGGCTCCTTACCCGCGGCGTCGCGGGAAGGAGCCGGCCGCCCGAGTCGGCCGTGTCGCCGAGGCGTCTCCGCCTCCCGCCGCCCGGCCGGTGGGGGTTCGCTCGCGCGCGTGGCGCCGTTCCCGCCCAAGGCGCCGCCGGGCTGCAGCGATGTCGCCGGCCGTCGCTGCCATACCGCCCCGCCCGGTCGGGCGTGGCCGAGAGAGAAGCGAGAGAGAGAGAGAAAGCGGGGGCGGTCCAGGGTTGGCAGAGGCGCTCGCCCGGGCGGTCGGAGCTCGCGAGCGCCGCCGCGGGTGTGGCGGCTACCTGGTTGATCCTGCCAGTAGCATATGCTTGTCTCAAAGCTTAAGCCATGCATGTCTAAGTACACACGGGCAGTACAGTGAAACTGCGAATGGCTCATTAAATCAGTTATGGTTCCTTTGGTGGCTCCTCTCCCGCTCCTTGGATAACTGTGGTAATTCTAGAGCTAATACATGCCGACGGCGCCCGACCTCCGGGGGCAGCGTGCATTTATCAGACCAAAACCAACCCGGGCCCGCCCGGCAGCTTTAGTGACTCTAGATAACCTCGAGCCGATCGCACGCCCTCGCGGCGGCGGCGACCAGTCGAATGTCTGCCCTATCAACTTTCGATGGTACTGTCTGTGCCTACCATGGTGACCACGGGTGACGGGGAATCAGGGTTCCGATTCGGAGAGGAGCCTGAGAAGCGGCTACCACATCCAAGGAAGGCAGCAGGCGCGCAAATTACCCTCCCGACCGGGGGGTAGTGACGAAAAATAACAATACAGGACTCTTCCGAGGCCCTGTAATTGGAATGGCGCACTTTAAATCCTTGGCGAGGATCCATTGGAGGGCAAGTCTGGTGCCAGCAGCGCGGTAATTCCAGCTCCAATAGCGTATCTTAAAGTTGCTGCAGTTAAAAAGCTCGTAGTTGGATCTTGGGATCGAGCTGGCGGTCCGCGCGAGGCAGCCACCGCCTGTCCCAGCCCTGCCTCTCGGCGCCCCTCGATGCTCTTAGCTGAGTGTCCCTTGGGGCCGAAGCGTTTACTGAGAAAATTAGAGTGTTCAAAGCAGGCCGGCCGCCGGCATGCTGCAGCTAGGAATAATGGAATAGGACTCCGGTTCTATTTTGTTGGTTTTTAGGAAGCGGGGCCATGATTAAGAGGGGCGGCCGGGGCATTAGTATTGTGCGCTAGAGGTGAAATTCTTGGACCGGCGCAAGGCGGCCTAGAAGCGAAAGCATTGCCAAGAATGTTTTCATTAATCAAGAGCGAAAGTCGGAGGTTAGAAGGCGATCAGATACCGTCGTAGTTCCGACCATAAGCGATGCCGACTGGCGATCCGGCGGCGTTATTCCCATGACCCGCCGGGCAGCTCCGGAAACCCAAGTCTTTGGGTTCCGGGGGAAGTATAGTTGCAAAGCTGAAACTTAAAGGAATTGGCGGAAGGGCACCACCAGGAGTGGAGCCTGCGGCTTAATTGACTCAACACGGGAAACCTCACCCGGCCCGGACACGGACAGGATTGACAGATTGAGAGCTCTTTCTCGATTCCGTGGGTGGTGGTGCATGGCCGTTCTTAGTTGGTGGGCGATTTGTCTGGTTAATTCCGATAACGAGCGAGACTCTGGCATGCTAACTAGTTACGCGACCCCCGGCGGTCGGCGTCCAACTTCTTAGAGGGACAAGTGGCGTTCAGCCACCCGAGATTGAGCAATAACAGGTCTGTGATGCCCTTAGATGTCCGGGGGCCGCCGCGCGCTACACTGACTGGCTCAGCTTGTGCCTACCCTCCGCCCGGCAGGCGCGGGTAACCGTTGAACCCCATTCGTGATGGGGATCCGGGGATTACAATTCTTCCCGTGAGCGAGGAATTCCCAGTAAGTGCGGGTCATAAGCTCGCGTTGATTAAGTCCCTGCCCTTTGTACACACCGCCCGTCGCTACTACCGATTGGATGGTTTAGTGAGGTCCTCGGATGCGGCCCGGCGAGTGTCGGCCACGGCCCTGCCGGGCGTCGAGAAGACGGTCGAACTTGACTATCTAGAGGAAGTAAAAGTCGTAACAAGGTTTCCGTGGGTGAACCTGCGGAAGGATCATTACCGGTGGGGGGCGGCGCCTGCCGCGCCAGCGCCCGTTCCGGTCGCCGCCCGGCTCCCCTCTCTCGCGGAGGGAGGGGGCCGCCACGCCCATCCCGGCGCCGCGCGCAGCAGCAGCCCCAGAGAGAAAGCGCCGAGAGAGAGAGAGAGAGAAGCGGAAGGCGCGCGGCGCAGGCCGCTCTCCCGCTTGAGGGGAAAAGGCGCTCGGCGCGGCGAAGGCCGCCCGCGCGCCCTCGGCGCCCGCCCACCGTCGCAGCGGGCGGGGCCGACCCAGCGCTAGACCGCAGCGTCGCGACCGGGGCGCCGCGGGAAGCGCGGCGGGCTGGCCGGCGCCGAGCCGCCTTCTTCCCCCCGCGCGTCGGTCGCTGTCGGTCCGTCCCGCCGGAGGCGGGGGAGCGGCCGGGCCGACCTCGAGCCTCGCCTACGCCACCCGCGGCCGGCGCCGCCGAAACGCCGGTCGCCGGCGCTCACGCCTCCCCACTCGGCGGGGGGCGTGAGGCGAGGTTCGGCGGCCGGGCAGCGTCCCCAGCGCCCGGCCGAGGCGGCCCGAGCAGCGGCGGTCCTCTCAGGCGCAGCGCCCGGGCTACTGAGAAACCCGGGCCCCGAGACGGACGGCCGCGGCGGTGGCAGCGGACGTCGAGCGCGCCCGCCCGTGGGCGCTCCCCCGAAGGTGGCAGCGGGGAGAGCACCCGGCGGGAGCCATGCAGGTCGTTTCCCTCGCCCCAGGGTCAGGTACCTAGCGCTCCAGCGCCTCGGCGGCCATACCATCCCGCCGGCTTTTTCCCTCGGCGTCGTCACACGCCCGTTGGGGAGAGCCGGAAGGGAGAAGAGAGAGCCGCCGGGCCAGCGGAGAGTTTAAAGACTCGGGCGGCTCGGCACGCGCCCCGCCAGCGGCGGCGGCGGCCGGCAACGGCGGTGCCGAGGCGGCGGCGGCCCGGCGCCATCCAGCGAGGGGTAGGGAGCAGCCCGCTCCCGCCGATCCCCAGCGCGGTGGCGTCCGCGGCCGCCGGCCGCGCTCCCATCCCTCTCGCTGTCGGTCGGCGTCCCGCGGGCGAGGGCAACCGTGCCTTACCGGGGAGGGCGCCCTGCCCCCATCTCTGCGGCCCGGTCTCGGCGGAGAGACAGCGCGGCAAAGCGAACGGGAGTCGGCCGCGGGGCCGACCCGCTTCGCCTCGACACGGGCCTCGCCCGGCTGCTGGCAGTGCCTCAGCCCTACGTCGGCCGCGGGGTGGCGGCCGCCCGGGGCCGCCCGCTCTCTCGCCTCTCGGCCGCCGGCGCTGGCGCCTGGCGCGCCCGGCGCCGGCGCGTGGGAGCGCGGCCGCGCCTCTTGCCTCGGCGGCCTCGTGCCCGAAGAGGCGTCGGCCGGCGGCAGCCGTGCCGCCGGCCATCCCTCCTATCTCGGCGGCCCTCTCCCGTGCCGTGCGTGCCGTGCCCGGCGGCGCGGCGACCCCGATGCCGGGTGTGGCGGCGTCGCCCGCCCGGGTCAGTGTCGTCCCGCCCGTCGCTTCCCCGTCGCCCTTCCTTTCCCGGCCGCGTGCGGGCCGGAAGAGAGTTAAGGCGTGCGGGGGCGGCCGCGAGGCGCGCTCCAGCGCGCCCGGTCCCAGCGGAGCGAGGAGCGGCGTTACCCGGCTGGCGCCGTGCGCCTGCCGCCCGAGCGCGTGCCCGGCGGCAAAGGCTCCCTCCCGGCCGAGCGGCGGCGGCGGCGGTCCAGGCGTCGCGGCCCGGCGGCGGCGGGTCTCGCCGACCCGGCCAGGCCTCCGGCGGCCGCCCGGAGCTCTCGGCCGGCGGCGGGGAAGCCGGTCCCAGCGCAGGAGGGGTTGCGCCGGCGGGAAGGAAGCGGCGGTGGCGGCCGGCGTCCAGCGAAGGCGTCCGTAAGGCCGCTGGGAAGGGGCCGGCCGCGCGCTCGGCGCGGCGACCTTAGCGCGGCAGTCAGCGGATCGGCCGAGGCGAAAGCGCGGCCGGAAGCGTGGCGGGGGCGGCGGCGGCCTCGCCGCGCCCGGCCGCGAGCGCCTTAGGGGTCCCGTGAAGGCGAGGTCGGGCGGGCCGCCGTCCAGCGGCAGTGCGGTCAGTCCGATCGCGTTGGCAGCGAGCGCCAACCTCTCCGATGCAGAGGCCGGGCCGAGCCGGGCGCCTGGGCCGCCTCCGAAGAGCCAAGAGGCCTTGCGGGCGGCGTCTCCCCCACGCCCTGGCGCGGGGGGAAGCGATCGAGCGCGGGCCCCCGCCATTCGGGCCGGCCTTGGGAGGCGTAAGGTGGGGTTTTCCCTCCTATCTCTCCTCCGTTTGAATGGCGCCTGTGTGCTCAAATGCGGTCGCCAAGCCAAGGGGGCCGCCGCTTGGCGCGGGCGGTCCAGCCCTCCGCGCCCGCGGAGTCGGTGCCAAGCCAGACAACTCTTAGCGGTGGATCACTTTCGGCTCGTGCGTCGATGAAAACGCAGCTAGCTGCGAGAATTAATGTGAATTGCAGGACACATTGATCATACGACACTTGAGCGCACTGCGGCCCGGGTTCCTCCCGGGGCTACGCCTATCTGGCGTCGCTTGACGATCAATCGCCGTCCCGGGGGGCCCCCTCCCGGCGGCGCGGCTAGAGTAGCCTCGCAGGTCCGTCGAGCGCGGCGAGGCGGCGGCGGTCGTCCTACGTCGCCGCGCAAGGGCCTTCGTCCCCTAAAAGGCAGACTCGGGGGCGCTCCGCGCTCCCGCTCCCGAAACGAGCAGCTGGGGCGGAGCTCGTCCTTGCAGCGAGGAGCCGCGCCGCTGCCGTCCGTGCGGCGGCGGCGGCGAGGTAAGAGCGAGAGAGGCGGCGTCGGAGACGCCGCGGCGGTCTGGCGAAGCGGCGAGCGAGAGGCGAGAGGAAGCGGCGCGGGCCTCGCCCAGGCTCCACCCAGCGGGGCGGCTGTCTGCGGGTGGGTACAGCGCCCGGTACCGTGCCGTCGCTGCAGCGCGCGCGCAGGCGCGGCGCCCGGGGACGAGGCGCAACCCGCTCCTCGTTGTCCAGCGCCCCTCCCTCCTCCTCCTCCTCGTCGCGGTCGGTCGTCGTCCGGCGAGGCGTCAGCGAGCAGCGCCCGTCGCGTTGTCGCTCTCCCGCTGCAGGTCGCCGCGCTGCTACGCCCGAGCGCGGCCAGTTCCCCCTCGGTCAGGGCCGTCTCTGCCGCGATGCCTCTGTTAGGTTCTGCGTCTCCGGGATGGGAGTCTCCGTGTCGCGGTCTCTCTCCGTCCCGCTCCGCTCCGTTGTCTCCCTCCTGTGGTGGCGGCGGGGCGCCAGTGTTCGGTGAGGAGGAGGGGATGGAAAGAAAAGGGGAGGAAGGGGCGGCGCGGCAACGCAACCGTCCCGTCCGTCCGTCCGGCCGGCCGCCCGCGAGAAGCGGCGGCGGCGTGGCGGCGATGGCGCAACTCTGGGCTTGCGACCTCAGATCAGGCGTGGCGACCCGCTGAATTTAAGCATATTAGTCAGCGGAGGAAAAGAAACTAACGAGGATTCCCTCAGTAGCGGCGGCCGAAGGGGAAAAGCCCAGCGCCGAATCCCGCCCAGCGGTGAGCGCGGGACATGTGGCGTACAAGCCCCCTCCCGGCCGGCGCTCTCGGGGGACCCAAGTCCTTGTGGTCGAGGCCGCCAGCCCGCGGGCGGTGTGAGGCCGATAGCGGCCCCCAGCGCGCCCGGGCCGAGCTTCTCGGAGTCGGGTTGCTTGGGAATGCAGCCCAAAGCGGGTGGTAAACTCCATCTAAGGCTAAATACCGACGCGAGACCGATAGCCAACAAGTACCGTAAGGGAAAGTTGAAAAGAACTTTGAAGAGAGAGTTCAAGAGGGCGTGAAACCGTTAAGAGGTAAGCGGGTGGGGCCCGCGCAGTCCGCCCGGAGGATTCAACCCGGCGAGTCGCGGTCGGCCGGCCCCGGGTCGTGGCGGATCCTCGCCTCCGCCTCCCTCCGTCCCAGGCGCCCGCCCGCGAGGGGCGGGCCGAGAAGCGGGCCGGCGCGAGGACCGCCGCCCGGCCGGCAACCGGCCCTGGCCGAGCGCATTTCCTCCGCGGCGGTGCGCGCGACCGGCTCAGGTCGGCTGGGAAGGCCTCCGGCGGGCAGGTGGCCGGCGCGCCCTCGCGGCAAGCGGCGGCGGCAGTGTTAGAGCCC
Organism: Luscinia luscinia; assembly: GCA_034336685.1. Lineage (NCBI taxonomy): Eukaryota > Metazoa > Chordata > Aves > Passeriformes > Muscicapidae > Luscinia > Luscinia luscinia. Next base: position 163,361 of record JAKWBO010000070.1, on the reverse strand, counting down.
CGGGCAGCAGGTCTCGCCGAATCCCGGGGCCGAGGGAGAGACCGCCGCGCGCCTCCTCCCCCCGTCGGCGGCGCCGTGGCCGGGGCGCCGCGCTCACCCTCTCTCCTTCCGCTTTCTTCTTCCTCCTCCTCCTCCGGGGGGTTGGGGGGGGGGGGCGAGGGTTGGGGGCGGCGCCCCGCAGCGCGGCGTTTGGCGCGAGAGTGCGAGGGCGGGCCCGCCGGCCCAGCGCCGCTGTCAACCAGGGCGGACTGTCCTCAGTGCGCCCAGCGCTGCAGCGCCGCCCGGGCAGAGCCGATTGGGGCCGCGCCTGTTGTGAGGCGCCCGGGGTCGCGGCGATGTCGGCTACCCACCCGACCCGTCTTGAAACACGGACCAAGGAGTCTAACTGCGTCGCGGCGAGTCAGGGGCCCGTCGCGGAAAGCCAGCGGCGCCAATGAAGGTGAGGGCCGGCGTCCGCCCGGCCGAGGTGAGATCCGAGCGCGCGTCGCCCGGGCGCACCACCAGCCCGTCTCGCCCGCCGCGCCCCCGTCAGCGGGGGGCCGGGGAGGTGGAAGCGTGGCGCGCAGCGCTAGGACCGAAAGATGGTGAACTATGCCTGGGCGGGGGCGAAGCCAGAGAAACTCTGGTGGAGGTCCGTAGCGGTCCTGGCGATGCCGTCGGTCGTCCGACCCGGGTCTAGGGGCGAAAGACTAATCGAACCATCTAGTAGCTGGTTCCCTCCGAAGTTTCCCTCAGGATAGCTGGCGCTCGGCAATGGGCAGTTTACCCGGTAAGCGAATGATTAGAGGTCTTGGGGCGAAACGATCTCAACCTATTCTCAAACTTTCAATGGGTAAGGGGGCGGCTGGCTGGCGTTGGAGC
>JAKWBO010000070.1:107500-157500 GCA_034336685.1 Luscinia luscinia | reverse complement strand
CTATTGCCGCTAGCCGGTCTTACACTTCGCGCCCGGCGCCTGTGGTAGACCTATTGCCGCTAGCCGGTCTCTGCCTTTCGCGCCCGGCCTGCGGGGTAGACCTAGTGCGCTAGCGGTCTCGGCCTTTCGCGCCCGCGGCGAGGTAGACCTATTGCCGCTAGCCGGTCTTACACTTTCGCGCCCGGCGCTGTGGTAGACCTGTTGCCGCTAGCCGGTCTCTGCCTTTCGCGCCCGGCCTGCGGGGTAGACCTAGTGCGCTAGCGGTCTCGGCCTTCGCGCCCGCGCGGTAGACCTATTGCCGCTAGCCGGTCTTACACTTTCGCGCCGGCGCCCTTGGTAGACCTGTTGCCGCTAGCCGGTCTGCCTTTCGCGCCCGGACTGCGGGGTAGACCTGGTGCGTAGCGGTCTCGGCCTTTGGCGCCCGCCCGCGAGTAGACCTGGTGCCGCTAGCCGGTCTCGGCCTTTCGCGCCCGGCGCCCGCGGTAGACCTGGTGCCGCTAGCCGGTCTCGGCCTTCGCGCCCGCGCGGGGTAGACCTATTGCCGCTAGCCGGTCTCGGCCTTCCGGCGCCCGCCGCGAGGTAGACCTAGTGCCGTCCGCCTTTGGCGCCCTATGACCTACCCTTAAGCGGGAATGCCGGCCGGACACCAGGTCTACCCCTTAATCGAGAATGCAGGCGGACAACAGGTCTACCCCTTAATCAAGAATGCAGGCGGACAACAGGTCTACCCCTTAAAGCGGGAATGCAGGCGGACAACAGGTCTACCCCTTAAGCGGGAATGCCGGCCGGACACCAGGTCTACCCCTTAAGCGGGAATGCAGGCGGACACCAGGTCTACCCCTTAATCGGGAAGGCAGGCGGACAACAGGTCTACCCCTTAATCGGGAATGCAGGCGGACAACAGGTCTACCCCTTAAAGCGGGAATGCAGGCGGACAACAGGTCTACCCCTTAAAGCGGGGAAGGCAGGCGGACAACAGGTCTACCCCTTAAGCGGGAATGCCGGCCGGACAACAGGTCTACCCCTTAAGCGGGAATGCCGGCCGGACACCAGGTCTACCCCTTCATCGGGAATGCCGGCGGACACCAGGTCTACCCCTTAATCGGGAATGCAGGCGGACACCAGGTCTACCCCTTAATCAAGAATGCAGGCGGACAACAGGTCTACCCCTTTAAGCGGGGAATGCCGGCCGGACACCAGGTCTACCCCTAATGCGAGAATGCAGGCGGACAACAGGTCTACCCCTTAAGCGGGAATGCCGGCCGGACAACAGGTCTACCCCTTAATCGGGAATGCAGGCGGACAACAGGTCTACCCCTAATGCGGGAATAAAGGCGGACAACAGGTCTACCCCTTTAAGCGGGGAATGCGGCCGGACAACAGGTCTACCCCTTAAGCGGGAATGCGAGGCGGACACCAGGTCTACCCCTTAATGCGGGAATGCAGGCGGACAACAGGTCTACCCCTAATGCGGGAATACGGGCGGACAACAGGTCTACCCCTTAATCGGGAATGCAGGCGGACAACAGGTCTACCCCTTAATCGGGAATGCAGGCGGACAACAGGTCTACCCCTTAAAGCGGGAATGCAGGCGGACAACAGGTCTACCCCTTAAGCGGGGAATGCCGGCCGGACACCAGGTCTACCCCTTAAGCGGGAATGCAGGCGGACACCAGGTCTACCCCTTAATCGGGAATGCAGGCGGACAACAGGTCTACCCCTTAATCGGGAATGCAGGCGGACAACAGGTCTACCCCTTAAGCGGGAATGCAGGCGGACAACAGGTCTACCCCTTAAGCGGGGAATGCAGGCGGACAACAGGTCTACCCCTTAAGCGGGAATGCGAGGCGGACAACAGGTCTACCCCTTAAGCGGGAATGCCGGCGGACACCAGGTCTACCCCTTCATCGGGAATGCCGGCCGGACACCAGGTCTACCCCTTAATCGGGAATGCGAGGCGGACACCAGGTCTACCCCTTAATCAGGAATGCAGGCGGACAACAGGTCTACCCCTTTAAGCGGGAATGCCGGCCGGACAACAGGTCTACCCCTTAATGCGGGAATGCAGGCGGACACCAGGTCTACCCCTTAATCGGGGAATGCAGGCGGACAACAGGTCTACCCCTTAATCGGGAATGCAGGCGGACAACAGGTCTACCCCTTAAGCGGGAATGCCGGCCGGACAACAGGTCTACCCCTTAATCGGGAATGCAGGCGGACAACAGGTCTACCCCTTAAGCGGGAAGCGGCCGGACACCAGGTCTACCCCTTAAAGCGGGAATGCAGGCGGACAACAGGTCTACCCCTTAAGCGGGGAAGCCGGCCGGACACCAGGTCTACCCCTTAATGCGGGAATGCAGGCGGACAACAGGTCTACCCCTTAAGCGGGAATGCCGGCGGACAACAGGTCTACCCCTTAAGCGGGAATGCCGGCCGGACACCAGGTCTACCCCTTAATCGGGAATGCAGGCGGACACCAGGTCTACCCCTTAATCGGGAATGCAGGCGGACAACAGGTCTACCCCTTTAAGCGGGAATGCGGCCGGACAACAGGTCTACCCCTTAATGCGGGAATGCAGGCGGACACCAGGTCTACCCCTTAATCGGGAATGCAGGCGGACAACAGGTCTACCCCTTAATCGGGAATGCAGGCGGACAACAGGTCTACCCCTTAGCTCGGGAATGCAGGCGGACAACAGGTCTACCCCTTAAGCGGGGAATGCGGCCGGACACCAGGTCTACCCCTTAAGCGGGAATGCAGGCGGACAACAGGTCTACCCCTTAAGCGGGAAGCCGGCGGACACCAGGTCTACCCCTTAATCGAGAATGCAGGCGGACGCCAGGTCTACCCCTTAAGCGGGGAATGCCGGCGGACAACAGGTCTACCCCTTAAGCGGGAATGCAGGCGGACAACAGGTCTACCCCTTAAGCGGGAATGCCGGCGGACACCAGGTCTACCCCTTAATCGGGAATGCAGGCGGACACCAGGTCTACCCCTTAAGCGGGAATGCCGGCCGGACAACAGGTCTACCCCTTAAGCGGGAATGCGGCCGGACACCAGGTCTACCCCTTAAGCGGGAATGCGAGGCGGACAACAGGTCTACCCCTTAATGCGGGAATGCAGGCGGACACCAGGTCTACCCCTTAATCGGGAATGCAGGCGGACAACAGGTCTACCCCTTAAGCGGGAATGCAGGCGGACAACAGGTCTACCCCTTAAGCGGGGAATGCAGGCGGACACCAGGTCTACCCCTTAATGCGGGGAATGCAGGCGGACAACAGGTCTACCCCTTAATCGGGAATGCAGGCGGACAACAGGTCTACCCCTTAAGCGGGAATGCAGGCGGACAACAGGTCTACCCCTTAATGCGGGAATGCAGGCGGACAACAGGTCTACCCCTTAATGCGGGAATGCAGGCGGACACCAGGTCTACCCCTTAATCGGGAATGCAGGCGGACAACAGGTCTACCCCTTAAGCGGGAATGCAGGCGGACAACAGGTCTACCCCTTAAGCGGGAATGCCGGCCGGACAACAGGTCTACCCCTTAATCGGGAATGCAGGCGGACAACAGGTCTACCCCTTAATCGGGAATGCAGGCGGACAACAGGTCTACCCCTTAATGCGGGAATGCAGGCGGACAACAGGTCTACCCCTTAATCGGGAATGCAGGGCGGACAACAGGTCTACCCCTTAAGCGGGAATGCGGCCGGACAACAGGTCTACCCCTTAATCGGGAATGCAGGCGGACAACAGGTCTACCCCTTAATGCGAGAATGCAGGCGGACAACAGGTCTACCCCTTAATCGGGAATGCAGGCGGACAACAGGTCTACCCCTTAAGCGGGAATGCAGGCGGACAACAGGTCTACCCCTTAAGCGGGAATGCGAGGCGGACAACAGGTCTACCCCTTAATCGGGAATGCAGGCGGACAACAGGTCTACCCCTTAATCGGGAATGCAGGCGGACAACAGGTCTACCCCTTAAGCGGGAATGCAGGCGGACAACAGGTCTACCCCTTAATCGGGAATGCAGGCGGACAACAGGTCTACCCCTTAATGCGGGAATGCAGGCGGACACCAGGTCTACCCCTTAATCGGGAATGCAGGCGGACAACAGGTCTACCCCTTAATCGGGAATGCAGGCGGACAACAGGTCTACCCCTTAAGCGGGAATGCAGGCGGACAACAGGTCTACCCCTTAATCGGGAATGCAGGCGGACAACAGGTCTACCCCTTAAGCGGGAATGCAGGCGGACACCAGGTCTACCCCTTAATCGGGAATGCAGGCGGACAACAGGTCTACCCCTTAATCGGGAATGCAGGCGGACAACAGGTCTACCCCTTAAGCGGGGAATGCAGGCGGACAACAGGTCTACCCCTTAATCGGGAATGCAGGCGGACAACAGGTCTACCCCTTAATCGGGAATGCAGGCGGACAACAGGTCTACCCCTTAATCGGGAATGCAGGCGGACAACAGGTCTACCCCTTAATCGGGAATGCAGGCGGACAACAGGTCTACCCCTTAATCGGGAATGCAGGCGGACAACAGGTCTACCCCTTAATGCGGGAATGCAGGCGGACAACAGGTCTACCCCTTAAGCGGGAATGCAGGCGGACAACAGGTCTACCCCTTAAGCTCGGGGAATGCAGGCGGACAACAGGTCTACCCCTTAAGCGGGAATGCGAGGCGGACAACAGGTCTACCCCTTAATCGGGGAATGCAGGCGGACAACAGGTCTACCCCTTAATCGGGAATGCAGGCGGACAACAGGTCTACCCCTTAAGCGGGGAATGCAGGCGGACAACAGGTCTACCCCTTAAGCGGGAATGCAGGCGGACAACAGGTCTACCCCTTAATCGGGGAATGCAGGCGGACAACAGGTCTACCCCTTAAGCGGGGAATGCGAGGCGGACAACAGGTCTACCCCTTAAGCGGGAATGCAGGCGGACAACAGGTCTACCCCTTAATCGGGAATGCAGGCGGACAACAGGTCTACCCCTTAATCGGGAATGCAGGCGGACAACAGGTCTACCCCTTAATCGGGAATGCAGGCGGACAACAGGTCTACCCCTTAATCGGGAATGCAGGCGGACAACAGGTCTACCCCTTAAGCGGGAATGCCGGCCGGACAACAGGTCTACCCCTTAATCGGGAATGCAGGCGGACAACAGGTCTACCCCTTAATGCGGGAATGCGAGGCGGACAACAGGTCTACCCCTTAAGCCGGGAATGCAGGGCGGACAACAGGTCTACCCCTTAAGCCGGGGAATGCAGGGCGGACAACAGGTCTACCCCTTAATCGGGGAATGCAGGCGGACAACAGGTCTACCCCTTAATGCGGGAATGCAGGCGGACAACAGGTCTACCCCTTAATGCGGGAATGCGAGGCGGACAACAGGTCTACCCCTTAATGCGGGGAATGCGAGGCGGACAACAGGTCTACCCCTTAATGCGGGAATGCAGGCGGACAACAGGTCTACCCCTTAAGCGGGAATGCCGGCCCGGACAACAGGTCTACCCCTTAAGCGGGGAATGCAGGCGGACAACAGGTCTACCCCTTAATCGGGAATGCAGGCGGACAACAGGTCTACCCCTTAATCGGGAATGCAGGCGGACAACAGGTCTACCCCTTAATCGGGAATGCAGGCGGACAACAGGTCTACCCCTTAAGCGGGAATGCAGGCGGACAACAGGTCTACCCCTTAAGCGGGGAATGCAGGCGGACAACAGGTCTACCCCTTAAGCGGGAATGCAGGCGGACAACAGGTCTACCCCTTAATCGGGAATGCAGGCGGACACCAGGTCTACCCCTTAATCGGGAATGCAGGCGGACAACAGGTCTACCCCTTAATCGGGAATGCAGGCGGACAACAGGTCTACCCCTTAATGCCGGGAATGCGGGCGGACAACAGGTCTACCCCTTAATCGGGAATGCAGGGGACACAGGTCTACCCCTTAATCGGGAATGCAGGCGGACAACAGGTCTACCCCTAATGCGGGAATGCGGGCGGACAACAGGTCTACCCCTTAAGCGGGAATGCCGGCGGACAACAGGTCTACCCCTTAATCGGGAATGCAGGCGGACAACAGGTCTACCCCTTAAGCGGGAATGCCGGCGGACACCAGGTCTACCCCTTAAGCGGGAATGCAGGCGGACAACAGGTCTACCCCTTAAGCGGGAATGCCGGCGGACACCAGGTCTACCCCTTAATCGGGAATGCAGGCGGACAACAGGTCTACCCCTTAAGCGGGAATGCCGGCGGACAACAGGTCTACCCCTTAAGCGGGAATGCAGGCGGACACCAGGTCTACCCCTTAGTCGGGAATGCAGGCGGACACCAGGTCTACCCCTTAATCGGGAATGCAGGCGGACAACAGGTCTACCCCTTAAGCGGGAATGCCGGCGGACAACAGGTCTACCCCTTAATCGGGAATGCAGGCGGACACCAGGTCTACCCCTTAATCGGGAATGCAGGCGGACAACAGGTCTACCCCTTAATCGGGAATGCGGGCGGACAACAGGTCTACCCCTTAATCGGGAATGCAGGCGGACAACAGGTCTACCCCTTAAGCGGGAATGCCGGCGGACACCAGGTCTACCCCTTAATCGGGAATGCAGGCGGACAACAGGTCTACCCCTTAAGCGGGAATGCCGGCGGACAACAGGTCTACCCCTTAATCGGGAATGCAGGCGGACAACAGGTCTACCCCTTAAGCGGGAATGCCGGCGGACACCAGGTCTACCCCTTAAGCGGGAATGCAGGCGGACAACAGGTCTACCCCTTAAGCGGGAATGCCGGCGGACACCAGGTCTACCCCTTAGTCGGGAATGCAGGCGGACAACAGGTCTACCCCTTAAGCGGGAATGCCGGCGGACAACAGGTCTACCCCTTAAGCGGGAATGCAGGCGGACAACAGGTCTACCCCTTAAGCGGGAATGCCGGCGGACACCAGGTCTACCCCTTAGTCGGGAATGCAGGCGGACAACAGGTCTACCCCTTAATCGGGAATGCAGGCGGACAACAGGTCTACCCCTTAAGCGGGAATGCCGGCGGACAACAGGTCTACCCCTTAAGCGGGAATGCAGGCGGACACCAGGTCTACCCCTTAATCGGGAATGCAGGCGGACAACAGGTCTACCCCTTAATCGGGAATGCAGGCGGACAACAGGTCTACCCCTTAAGCGGGAATGCCGGCGGACAACAGGTCTACCCCTTAATCGGGAATGCAGGCGGACACCAGGTCTACCCCTTAATCGGGAATGCAGGCGGACAACAGGTCTACCCCTAATCGGGAATGCAGGCGGACAACAGGTCTACCCCTTAAGCGGGAATGCAGGCGGACAACAGGTCTACCCCTTAATCGGGAATGCAGGCGGACAACAGGTCTACCCCTTAATCGGGAATGCAGGCGGACACCAGGTCTACCCCTTAATCGGGAATGCAGGCGGACAACAGGTCTACCCCTTAATCGGGAATGCGGGCGGACAACAGGTCTACCCCTTAAGCGGGAATGCCGGCGGACAACAGGTCTACCCCTTAATCGGGAATGCAGGCGGACAACAGGTCTACCCCTTAATCGGGAATGCAGGCGGACAACAGGTCTACCCCTTAATCGGGAATGCAGGCGGACAACAGGTCTACCCCTAATCGGGAATGCGGGCGGACAACAGGTCTACCCCTTAAGCGGGAATGCAGGCGGACAACAGGTCTACCCCTTAATCGGGAATGCAGGCGGACAACAGGTCTACCCCTTAATCGGGAATGCAGGCGGACAACAGGTCTACCCCTTAAGCGGGAATGCCGGCGGACAACAGGTCTACCCCTTAATCGGGAATGCAGGCGGACAACAGGTCTACCCCTTAATCGGGAATGCAGGCGGACAACAGGTCTACCCCTTAATCGGGAATGCAGGCGGACAACAGGTCTACCCCTTAATCGGGAATGCGGGCGGACAACAGGTCTACCCCTTAAGCGGGAATGCCGGCGGACAACAGGTCTACCCCTTAGTCGGGAATGCAGGCGGACAACAGGTCTACCCCTTAATCGGGAATGCAGGCGGACAACAGGTCTACCCCTTAATCGGGAATGCAGGCGGACAACAGGTCTACCCCTTAATCGGGAATGCAGGGCGGACAACAGGTCTACCCCTTAAGCGGGAATGCCGGCGGACAACAGGTCTACCCCTTAATCGGGAATGCAGGCGGACAACAGGTCTACCCCTTAAGTCGGGAATGCAGGCGGACAACAGGTCTACCCCTTAATCGGGAATGCAGGCGGACAACAGGTCTACCCCTTAATCGGGAATGCAGGCGGACAACAGGTCTACCCCTTAATCGGGAATGCAGGCGGACAACAGGTCTACCCCTTAATCGGGAATGCAGGCGGACAACAGGTCTACCCCTTAATCGGGAATGCAGGCGGACAACAGGTCTACCCCTTAATCGGGAATGCAGGCGGACAACAGGTCTACCCCTTAAGCGGGAATGCAGGCGGACACCAGGTCTACCCCTTAATCGGGAATGCAGGCGGACAACAGGTCTACCCCTTAATCGGGAATGCAGGCGGACAACAGGTCTACCCCTTAAGCGGGAATGCAGGCGGACAACAGGTCTACCCCTTAATCGGGAATGCAGGCGGACAACAGGTCTACCCCTTAATCGGGAATGCAGGCGGACAACAGGTCTACCCCTTAAGCGGGAATGCAGGCGGACAACAGGTCTACCCCTTAATCGGGAATGCAGGCGGACAACAGGTCTACCCCTTAATCGGGAATGCAGGCGGACAACAGGTCTACCCCTTAATCGGGAATGCAGGCGGACAACAGGTCTACCCCTTAAGCGGGAATGCAGGCGGACAACAGGTCTACCCCTTAATCGGGAATGCAGGCGGACAACAGGTCTACCCCTTAATCGGGAATGCAGGCGGACAACAGGTCTACCCCTTAATCGGGAATGCAGGCGGACAACAGGTCTACCCCTTAAGCGGGAATGCAGGCGGACAACAGGTCTACCCCTTAGTCGGGAATGCAGGCGGACAACAGGTCTACCCCTTAATCGGGAATGCAGGCGGACAACAGGTCTACCCCTTAATCGGGAATGCAGGCGGACAACAGGTCTACCCCTTAATCGGGAATGCAGGCGGACAACAGGTCTACCCCTTAATCGGGAATGCAGGCGGACAACAGGTCTACCCCTTAATCGGGAATGCAGGCGGACAACAGGTCTACCCCTTAAGCGGGAATGCAGGCGGACAACAGGTCTACCCCTTAGTCGGGAATGCAGGCGGACAACAGGTCTACCCCTTAATCGGGAATGCAGGCGGACAACAGGTCTACCCCTTAAGCGGGAATGCCGGCGGACAACAGGTCTACCCCTTAATCGGGAATGCAGGCGGACAACAGGTCTACCCCTTAATCGGGAATGCAGGCGGACAACAGGTCTACCCCTTAATCGGGAATGCAGGCGGACAACAGGTCTACCCCTTAATCGGGAATGCAGGCGGACAACAGGTCTACCCCTTAATCGGGAATGCAGGCGGACAACAGGTCTACCCCTTAATCGGGAATGCAGGCGGACAACAGGTCTACCCCTTAATCGGGAATGCAGGCGGACAACAGGTCTACCCCTTAGTCGGGAATGCAGGCGGACAACAGGTCTACCCCTTAATCGGGAATGCAGGCGGACAACAGGTCTACCCCTTAAGCGGGAATGCCGGCGGACAACAGGTCTACCCCTTAATCGGGAATGCAGGCGGACAACAGGTCTACCCCTTAATCGGGAATGCAGGCGGACAACAGGTCTACCCCTTAAGCGGGAATGCAGGCGGACAACAGGTCTACCCCTTAAGCGGGAATGCAGGCGGACAACAGGTCTACCCCTTAATCGGGAATGCAGGCGGACAACAGGTCTACCCCTTAATCGGGAATGCAGGCGGACAACAGGTCTACCCCTTAAGCGGGAATGCAGGCGGACAACAGGTCTACCCCTTAATCGGGAATGCAGGCGGACAACAGGTCTACCCCTTAAGCGGGAATGCAGGCGGACAACAGGTCTACCCCTTAAGCGGGAATGCAGGCGGACAACAGGTCTACCCCTTAATCGGGAATGCAGGCGGACAACAGGTCTACCCCTTAATCGGGAATGCAGGCGGACAACAGGTCTACCCCTTAAGCGGGAATGCAGGCGGACAACAGGTCTACCCCTTAATCGGGAATGCAGGCGGACAACAGGTCTACCCCTTAGTCGGGAATGCAGGCGGACAACAGGTCTACCCCTTAATCGGGAATGCAGGCGGACAACAGGTCTACCCCTTAATCGGGAATGCAGGCGGACAACAGGTCTACCCCTTAAGCGGGAATGCCGGCGGACAACAGGTCTACCCCTTAATCGGGAATGCAGGCGGACAACAGGTCTACCCCTTAATCGGGAATGCAGGCGGACAACAGGTCTACCCCTTAATCGGGAATGCAGGCGGACAACAGGTCTACCCCTTAATCGGGAATGCAGGCGGACAACAGGTCTACCCCTTAAGCGGGAATGCAGGCGGACAACAGGTCTACCCCTTAATCGGGAATGCAGGCGGACAACAGGTCTACCCCTTAATCGGGAATGCAGGCGGACAACAGGTCTACCCCTTAATCGGGAATGCAGGCGGACAACAGGTCTACCCCTTAATCGGGAATGCAGGCGGACAACAGGTCTACCCCTTAAGCGGGAATGCAGGCGGACAACAGGTCTACCCCTTAGTCGGGAATGCAGGCGGACAACAGGTCTACCCCTTAATCGGGAATGCAGGCGGACAACAGGTCTACCCCTTAAGCGGGAATGCCGGCGGACAACAGGTCTACCCCTTAGTCGGGAATGCAGGCGGACAACAGGTCTACCCCTTAAGCGGGAATGCAGGCGGACACCAGGTCTACCCCTTAATCGGGAATGCAGGCGGACAACAGGTCTACCCCTTAATCGGGAATGCAGGCGGACAACAGGTCTACCCCTTAAGCGGGAATGCAGGCGGACAACAGGTCTACCCCTTAATCGGGAATGCAGGCGGACAACAGGTCTACCCCTTAATCGGGAATGCAGGCGGACAACAGGTCTACCCCTTAATCGGGAATGCAGGCGGACAACAGGTCTACCCCTTAAGCGGGAATGCCGGCGGACAACAGGTCTACCCCTTAATCGGGAATGCAGGCGGACAACAGGTCTACCCCTTAATCGGGAATGCAGGCGGACAACAGGTCTACCCCTTAATCGGGAATGCAGGCGGACAACAGGTCTACCCCTTAATCGGGAATGCAGGCGGACAACAGGTCTACCCCTTAATCGGGAATGCAGGCGGACAACAGGTCTACCCCTTAATCGGGAATGCAGGCGGACAACAGGTCTACCCCTTAAGCGGGAATGCAGGCGGACAACAGGTCTACCCCTTAATCGGGAATGCAGGCGGACAACAGGTCTACCCCTTAATCGGGAATGCAGGCGGACAACAGGTCTACCCCTTAAGCGGGAATGCAGGCGGACAACAGGTCTACCCCTTAAGCGGGAATGCAGGCGGACAACAGGTCTACCCCTTAATCGGGAATGCAGGCGGACAACAGGTCTACCCCTTAATCGGGAATGCAGGCGGACAACAGGTCTACCCCTTAAGCGGGAATGCAGGCGGACAACAGGTCTACCCCTTAATCGGGAATGCAGGCGGACAACAGGTCTACCCCTTAATCGGGAATGCAGGCGGACAACAGGTCTACCCCTTAAGCGGGAATGCAGGCGGACAACAGGTCTACCCCTTAAGCGGGAATGCAGGCGGACAACAGGTCTACCCCTTAATCGGGAATGCAGGCGGACAACAGGTCTACCCCTTAGTCGGGAATGCAGGCGGACAACAGGTCTACCCCTTAATCGGGAATGCAGGCGGACAACAGGTCTACCCCTTAAGCGGGAATGCAGGCGGACAACAGGTCTACCCCTTAATCGGGAATGCAGGCGGACAACAGGTCTACCCCTTAAGCGGGAATGCAGGCGGACAACAGGTCTACCCCTTAATCGGGAATGCAGGCGGACAACAGGTCTACCCCTTAATCGGGAATGCAGGCGGACAACAGGTCTACCCCTTAAGCGGGAATGCAGGCGGACAACAGGTCTACCCCTTAATCGGGAATGCAGGCGGACAACAGGTCTACCCCTTAAGCGGGAATGCAGGCGGACAACAGGTCTACCCCTTAATCGGGAATGCAGGCGGACAACAGGTCTACCCCTTAAGCGGGAATGCCGGCGGACACCAGGTCTACCCCTTAAGCGGGAATGCAGGCGGACAACAGGTCTACCCCTTAATCGGGAATGCAGGCGGACAACAGGTCTACCCCTTAATCGGGAATGCAGGCGGACAACAGGTCTACCCCTTAAGCGGGAATGCAGGCGGACAACAGGTCTACCCCTTAAGCGGGAATGCAGGCGGACAACAGGTCTACCCCTTAATCGGGAATGCAGGCGGACACCAGGTCTACCCCTTAATCGGGAATGCAGGCGGACAACAGGTCTACCCCTTAATCGGGAATGCAGGCGGACAACAGGTCTACCCCTTAAGCGGGAATGCCGGCGGACAACAGGTCTACCCCTTAATCGGGAATGCAGGCGGACAACAGGTCTACCCCTTAAGCGGGAATGCAGGCGGACAACAGGTCTACCCCTTAGTCGGGAATGCAGGCGGACAACAGGTCTACCCCTTAATCGGGAATGCAGGCGGACAACAGGTCTACCCCTTAAGCGGGAATGCCGGCGGACAACAGGTCTACCCCTTAGTCGGGAATGCAGGCGGACAACAGGTCTACCCCTTAATCGGGAATGCAGGCGGACAACAGGTCTACCCCTTAATCGGGAATGCAGGCGGACAACAGGTCTACCCCTTAATCGGGAATGCGGGCGGACAACAGGTCTACCCCTTAAGCGGGAATGCAGGCGGACAACAGGTCTACCCCTTAATCGGGAATGCAGGCGGACAACAGGTCTACCCCTTAATCGGGAATGCAGGCGGACAACAGGTCTACCCCTTAATCGGGAATGCAGGCGGACAACAGGTCTACCCCTTAATCGGGAATGCAGGCGGACAACAGGTCTACCCCTTAAGCGGGAATGCCGGCGGACAACAGGTCTACCCCTTAATCGGGAATGCAGGCGGACAACAGGTCTACCCCTAATCGGGAATGCAGGCGGACAACAGGTCTACCCCTTAATCGGGAATGCAGGCGGACAACAGGTCTACCCCTTAATCGGGAATGCAGGCGGACAACAGGTCTACCCCTTAAGCGGGAATGCCGGCGGACAACAGGTCTACCCCTTAATCGGGAATGCAGGCGGACAACAGGTCTACCCCTTAATCGGGAATGCAGGCGGACAACAGGTCTACCCCTTAAGCGGGAATGCCGGCGGACAACAGGTCTACCCCTTAGTCGGGAATGCAGGCGGACAACAGGTCTACCCCTTAAGCGGGAATGCAGGCGGACACCAGGTCTACCCCTTAATCGGGAATGCAGGCGGACAACAGGTCTACCCCTTAATCGGGAATGCAGGCGGACAACAGGTCTACCCCTTAAGCGGGAATGCCGGCGGACAACAGGTCTACCCCTTAGTCGGGAATGCAGGCGGACAACAGGTCTACCCCTTAATCGGGAATGCAGGCGGACACCAGGTCTACCCCTTAATCGGGAATGCAGGCGGACAACAGGTCTACCCCTTAATCGGGAATGCAGGCGGACAACAGGTCTACCCCTTAAGCGGGAATGCCGGCGGACAACAGGTCTACCCCTTAATCGGGAATGCAGGCGGACAACAGGTCTACCCCTTAATCGGGAATGCAGGCGGACAACAGGTCTACCCCTTAAGCGGGAATGCAGGCGGACAACAGGTCTACCCCTTAATCGGGAATGCAGGCGGACAACAGGTCTACCCCTTAGTCGGGAATGCAGGCGGACAACAGGTCTACCCCTTAATCGGGAATGCAGGCGGACAACAGGTCTACCCCTTAAGCGGGAATGCAGGCGGACAACAGGTCTACCCCTTAAGCGGGAATGCAGGCGGACAACAGGTCTACCCCTTAAGCGGGAATGCAGGCGGACACCAGGTCTACCCCTTAATCGGGAATGCAGGCGGACAACAGGTCTACCCCTTAATCGGGAATGCAGGCGGACAACAGGTCTACCCCTTAAGCGGGAATGCAGGCGGACAACAGGTCTACCCCTTAAGCGGGAATGCAGGCGGACAACAGGTCTACCCCTTAAGCGGGAATGCCGGCGGACAACAGGTCTACCCCTTAAGCGGGAATGCAGGCGGACACCAGGTCTACCCCTTAATCGGGAATGCAGGCGGACACCAGGTCTACCCCTTAATCGGGAATGCAGGCGGACACCAGGTCTACCCCTTAATCGGGAATGCAGGCGGACAACAGGTCTACCCCTTAAGCGGGAATGCCGGCGGACACCAGGTCTACCCCTTAATCGGGAATGCAGGCGGACAACAGGTCTACCCCTTAAGCGGGAATGCCGGCGGACAACAGGTCTACCCCTTAATCGGGAATGCAGGCGGACAACAGGTCTACCCCTTAATCGGGAATGCAGGCGGACAACAGGTCTACCCCTTAAGCGGGAATGCCGGCGGACAACAGGTCTACCCCTTAAGCGGGAATGCAGGCGGACACCAGGTCTACCCCTTAATCGGGAATGCAGGCGGACAACAGGTCTACCCCTTAATCGGGAATGCGGGCGGACAACAGGTCTACCCCTTAATCGGGAATGCAGGCGGACAACAGGTCTACCCCTTAATCGGGAATGCAGGCGGACAACAGGTCTACCCCTTAAGCGGGAATGCAGGCGGACAACAGGTCTACCCCTTAAGCGGGAATGCCGGCGGACACCAGGTCTACCCCTTAAGCGGGAATGCAGGCGGACACCAGGTCTACCCCTTAATCGGGAATGCAGGCGGACAACAGGTCTACCCCTTAATCGGGAATGCAGGCGGACAACAGGTCTACCCCTTAATCGGGAATGCCGGCGGACAACAGGTCTACCCCTTAAGCGGGAATGCCGGCGGACAACAGGTCTACCCCTTAAGCGGGAATGCCGGCGGACAACAGGTCTACCCCTTAAGCGGGAATGCCGGCGGACACCAGGTCTACCCCTTAATCGGGAATGCCGGCGGACACCAGGTCTACCCCTTAATCGGGAATGCAGGCGGACACCAGGTCTACCCCTTAATCGGGAATGCAGGCGGACAACAGGTCTACCCCTTAAGCGGGAATGCCGGCGGACAACAGGTCTACCCCTTAATCGGGAATGCAGGCGGACACCAGGTCTACCCCTTAATCGGGAATGCAGGCGGACAACAGGTCTACCCCTTAATCGGGAATGCAGGCGGACAACAGGTCTACCCCTTAAGCGGGAATGCAGGCGGACAACAGGTCTACCCCTTAATCGGGAATGCAGGCGGACAACAGGTCTACCCCTTAAGCGGGAATGCCGGCGGACACCAGGTCTACCCCTTAAGCGGGAATGCAGGCGGACAACAGGTCTACCCCTTAAGCGGGAATGCCGGCGGACACCAGGTCTACCCCTTAATCGGGAATGCAGGCGGACACCAGGTCTACCCCTTAAGCGGGAATGCCGGCGGACAACAGGTCTACCCCTTAAGCGGGAATGCAGGCGGACACCAGGTCTACCCCTTAATCGGGAATGCAGGCGGACACCAGGTCTACCCCTTAATCGGGAATGCAGGCGGACAACAGGTCTACCCCTTAAGCGGGAATGCCGGCGGACAACAGGTCTACCCCTTAATCGGGAATGCAGGCGGACACCAGGTCTACCCCTTAATCGGGAATGCAGGCGGACAACAGGTCTACCCCCTAATCGGGAATGCAGGCGGACAACAGGTCTACCCCTTAATCGGGAATGCAGGCGGACAACAGGTCTACCCCTTAAGCGGGAAAGCCGGCGGACACCAGGTCTACCCCTTAAGCGGGAATGCAGGCGGACAACAGGTCTACCCCTTAAGCGGGAATGCAGGCGGACACCAGGTCTACCCCTTAATCGGGAATGCAGGCGGACACCAGGTCTACCCCTTAAGCGGGAATGCCGGCGGACACCAGGTCTACCCCTTAAGCGGGAATGCAGGCGGACAACAGGTCTACCCCTTAAGCGGGAATGCCGGCGGACACCAGGTCTACCCCTTAATCGGGAATGCAGGCGGACACCAGGTCTACCCCTTAAGCGGGAATGCAGGCGGACAACAGGTCTACCCCTTAAGCGGGAATGCCGGCGGACACCAGGTCTACCCCTTAAGCGGGAATGCCGGCGGACAACAGGTCTACCCCTTAATCGGGAATGCAGGCGGACACCAGGTCTACCCCTTAATCGGGAATGCAGGCGGACAACAGGTCTACCCCTTAAGCGGGAATGCCGGCGGACAACAGGTCTACCCCTTAAGCGGGAATGCAGGCGGACACCAGGTCTACCCCTTAATCGGGAATGCAGGCGGACAACAGGTCTACCCCTTAATCGGGAATGCAGGCGGACAACAGGTCTACCCCTTAAGCGGGAATGCCGGCGGACAACAGGTCTACCCCTTAATCGGGAATGCAGGCGGACAACAGGTCTACCCCTTAATCGGGAATGCAGGCGGACAACAGGTCTACCCCTTAATCGGGAATGCAGGCGGACAACAGGTCTACCCCTTAATCGGGAATGCAGGCGGACAACAGGTCTACCCCTTAAGCGGGAATGCCGGCGGACAACAGGTCTACCCCTTAGTCGGGAATGCAGGCGGACAACAGGTCTACCCCTTAATCGGGAATGCAGGCGGACACCAGGTCTACCCCTTAATCGGGAATGCAGGCGGACAACAGGTCTACCCCTTAATCGGGAATGCAGGCGGACAACAGGTCTACCCCTTAAGCGGGAATGCCGGCGGACAACAGGTCTACCCCTTAGTCGGGAATGCAGGCGGACAACAGGTCTACCCCTTAATCGGGAATGCAGGCGGACAACAGGTCTACCCCTTAATCGGGAATGCAGGCGGACAACAGGTCTACCCCTTAATCGGGAATGCAGGCGGACAACAGGTCTACCCCTTAAGCGGGAATGCAGGCGGACAACAGGTCTACCCCTTAATCGGGAATGCAGGCGGACAACAGGTCTACCCCTTAATCGGGAATGCAGGCGGACAACAGGTCTACCCCTTAAGCGGGAATGCCGGCGGACAACAGGTCTACCCCTTAATCGGGAATGCAGGCGGACAACAGGTCTACCCCTTAATCGGGAATGCAGGCGGACACCAGGTCTACCCCTTAATCGGGAATGCAGGCGGACAACAGGTCTACCCCTTAATCGGGAATGCAGGCGGACAACAGGTCTACCCCTTAAGCGGGAATGCAGGCGGACAACAGGTCTACCCCTTAATCGGGAATGCAGGCGGACAACAGGTCTACCCCTTAATCGGGAATGCAGGCGGACACCAGGTCTACCCTTAGTCGGGAATGCAGGCGGACAACAGGTCTACCCCTTAATCGGGAATGCAGGCGGACAACAGGTCTACCCCTTAAGCGGGAATGCCGGCGGACAACAGGTCTACCCCTTAATCGGGAATGCAGGCGGACAACAGGTCTACCCCTTAATCGGGAATGCAGGCGGACAACAGGTCTACCCCTTAATCGGGAATGCAGGCGGACAACAGGTCTACCCCTTAATCGGGAATGCAGGCGGACAACAGGTCTACCCCTTAATCGGGAATGCAGGCGGACAACAGGTCTACCCCTTAATCGGGAATGCAGGCGGACAACAGGTCTACCCCTTAAGCGGGAATGCAGGCGGACAACAGGTCTACCCCTTAAGCGGGAATGCAGGCGGACAACAGGTCTACCCCTTAATCGGGAATGCAGGCGGACAACAGGTCTACCCCTTAATCGGGAATGCAGGCGGACAACAGGTCTACCCCTTAAGCGGGAATGCAGGCGGACAACAGGTCTACCCCTTAAGCGGGAATGCAGGCGGACAACAGGTCTACCCCTTAAGCGGGAATGCAGGCGGACAACAGGTCTACCCCTTAAGCGGGAATGCCGGCGGACAACAGGTCTACCCCTTAAGCGGGAATGCAGGCGGACAACAGGTCTACCCCTTAAGCGGGAATGCAGGCGGACACCAGGTCTACCCCTTAAGCGGGAATGCAGGCGGACAACAGGTCTACCCCTTAATCGGGAATGCAGGCGGACAACAGGTCTACCCCTTAAGCGGGAATGCCGGCGGACAACAGGTCTACCCCTTAATCGGGAATGCAGGCGGACAACAGGTCTACCCCTTAAGCGGGAATGCCGGCGGACAACAGGTCTACCCCTTAATCGGGAATGCAGGCGGACAACAGGTCTACCCCTTAATCGGGAATGCAGGCGGACAACAGGTCTACCCCTTAAGCGGGAATGCCGGCGGACAACAGGTCTACCCCTTAAGCGGGAATGCAGGCGGACACCAGGTCTACCCCTTAATCGGGAATGCAGGCGGACAACAGGTCTACCCCTTAATCGGGAATGCAGGCGGACAACAGGTCTACCCCTTAATCGGGAATGCAGGCGGACAACAGGTCTACCCCTTAATCGGGAATGCAGGCGGACAACAGGTCTACCCCTTAATCGGGAATGCAGGCGGACAACAGGTCTACCCCTTAAGCGGGAATGCCGGCGGACACCAGGTCTACCCTTAAGCGGGAATGCAGGCGGACACCAGGTCTACCCCTTAAGCGGGAATGCAGGCGGACAACAGGTCTACCCCTTAATCGGGAATGCAGGCGGACAACAGGTCTACCCCTTAAGCGGGAATGCAGGCGGACAACAGGTCTACCCCTTAAGCGGGAATGCAGGCGGACAACAGGTCTACCCCTTAAGCGGGAATGCAGGCGGACAACAGGTCTACCCCTTAAGCGGGAATGCCGGCGGACACCAGGTCTACCCCTTAATCGGGAATGCAGGCGGACACCAGGTCTACCCCTTAATCGGGAATGCAGGCGGACAACAGGTCTACCCCTTAATCGGGAATGCAGGCGGACAACAGGTCTACCCCTTAAGCGGGAATGCCGGCGGACAACAGGTCTACCCCTTAATCGGGAATGCAGGCGGACAACAGGTCTACCCCTTAGTCGGGAATGCAGGCGGACAACAGGTCTACCCCTTAATCGGGAATGCAGGCGGACAACAGGTCTACCCCTTAAGCGGGAATGCCGGCGGACAACAGGTCTACCCCTTAGTCGGGAATGCAGGCGGACAACAGGTCTACCCCTTAAGCGGGAATGCAGGCGGACACCAGGTCTACCCCTTAATCGGGAATGCAGGCGGACAACAGGTCTACCCCTTAAGCGGGAATGCAGGCGGACAACAGGTCTACCCCTTAATCGGGAATGCAGGCGGACAACAGGTCTACCCCTTAAGCGGGAATGCCGGCGGACAACAGGTCTACCCCTTAAGCGGGAATGCAGGCGGACACCAGGTCTACCCCTTAGTCGGGAATGCAGGCGGACACCAGGTCTACCCCTTAATCGGGAATGCAGGCGGACAACAGGTCTACCCCTTAAGCGGGAATGCCGGCGGACAACAGGTCTACCCCTTAATCGGGAATGCAGGCGGACACCAGGTCTACCCCTTAGTCGGGAATGCAGGCGGACAACAGGTCTACCCCTTAAGCGGGAATGCAGGCGGACAACAGGTCTACCCCTTAATCGGGAATGCAGGCGGACAACAGGTCTACCCCTTAAGCGGGAATGCCGGCGGACACCAGGTCTACCCCTTAAGCGGGAATGCAGGCGGACAACAGGTCTACCCCTTAAGCGGGAATGCCGGCGGACACCAGGTCTACCCCTTAATCGGGAATGCAGGCGGACAACAGGTCTACCCCTTAAGCGGGAATGCAGGCGGACAACAGGTCTACCCCTTAAGCGGGAATGCAGGCGGACAACAGGTCTACCCCTTAAGCGGGAATGCCGGCGGACACCAGGTCTACCCCTTAATCGGGAATGCAGGCGGACACCAGGTCTACCCCTTAAGCGGGAATGCAGGCGGACAACAGGTCTACCCCTTAAGCGGGAATGCCGGCGGACAACAGGTCTACCCCTTAAGCGGGAATGCCGGCGGACACCAGGTCTACCCCTTAATCGGGAATGCAGGCGGACAACAGGTCTACCCCTTAATCGGGAATGCAGGCGGACAACAGGTCTACCCCTTAAGCGGGAATGCCGGCGGACAACAGGTCTACCCCTTAAGCGGGAATGCAGGCGGACAACAGGTCTACCCCTTAATCGGGAATGCAGGCGGACAACAGGTCTACCCCTTAATCGGGAATGCAGGCGGACAACAGGTCTACCCCTTAAGCGGGAATGCAGGCGGACAACAGGTCTACCCCTTAATCGGGAATGCAGGCGGACAACAGGTCTACCCCTTAATCGGGAATGCAGGCGGACAACAGGTCTACCCCTTAATCGGGAATGCAGGCGGACAACAGGTCTACCCCTTAAGCGGGAATGCAGGCGGACAACAGGTCTACCCCTTAAGCGGGAATGCAGGCGGACAACAGGTCTACCCCTTAAGTCGGGAATGCAGGCGGACAACAGGTCTACCCCTTAATCGGGAATGCAGGCGGACAACAGGTCTACCCCTTAATCGGGAATGCAGGCGGACAACAGGTCTACCCCTTAATCGGGAATGCAGGCGGACAACAGGTCTACCCCTTAAGCGGGAATGCAGGCGGACAACAGGTCTACCCCTTAGTCGGGAATGCAGGCGGACAACAGGTCTACCCCTTAAGCGGGAATGCAGGCGGACAACAGGTCTACCCCTTAATCGGGAATGCAGGCGGACAACAGGTCTACCCCTTAATCGGGAATGCAGGCGGACAACAGGTCTACCCCTTAAGCGGGAATGCAGGCGGACAACAGGTCTACCCCTTAATCGGGAATGCAGGCGGACAACAGGTCTACCCCTTAATCGGGAATGCAGGCGGACAACAGGTCTACCCCTTAATCGGGAATGCAGGCGGACAACAGGTCTACCCCTTAATCGGGAATGCAGGCGGACAACAGGTCTACCCCTTAATCGGGAATGCAGGCGGACAACAGGTCTACCCCTTAATCGGGAATGCAGGCGGACAACAGGTCTACCCCTTAAGCGGGAATGCCGGCGGACAACAGGTCTACCCCTTAATCGGGAATGCAGGCGGACAACAGGTCTACCCCTTAATCGGGAATGCAGGCGGACAACAGGTCTACCCCTTAAGCGGGAATGCCGGCGGACAACAGGTCTACCCCTTAAGCGGGAATGCAGGCGGACACCAGGTCTACCCCTTAATCGGGAATGCAGGCGGACAACAGGTCTACCCCTTAATCGGGAATGCGGGCGGACAACAGGTCTACCCCTTAAGCGGGAATGCCGGCGGACAACAGGTCTACCCCTTAATCGGGAATGCAGGCGGACAACAGGTCTACCCCTTAAGCGGGAATGCAGGCGGACACCAGGTCTACCCCTTAAGCGGGAATGCAGGCGGACAACAGGTCTACCCCTTAATCGGGAATGCAGGCGGACAACAGGTCTACCCCTTAATCGGGAATGCAGGCGGACAACAGGTCTACCCCTTAAGCGGGAATGCAGGCGGACAACAGGTCTACCCCTTAGTCGGGAATGCAGGCGGACAACAGGTCTACCCCTTAATCGGGAATGCAGGCGGACACCAGGTCTACCCCTTAATCGGGAATGCAGGCGGACAACAGGTCTACCCCTTAATCGGGAATGCAGGCGGACAACAGGTCTACCCCTTAAGCGGGAATGCAGGCGGACAACAGGTCTACCCCTTAATCGGGAATGCAGGCGGACAACAGGTCTACCCCTTAATCGGGAATGCAGGCGGACACCAGGTCTACCCCTTAATCGGGAATGCAGGCGGACAACAGGTCTACCCCTTAATCGGGAATGCAGGCGGACAACAGGTCTACCCCTTAAGCGGGAATGCCGGCGGACAACAGGTCTACCCCTTAATCGGGAATGCAGGCGGACAACAGGTCTACCCCTTAGTCGGGAATGCAGGCGGACAACAGGTCTACCCCTTAATCGGGAATGCAGGCGGACAACAGGTCTACCCCTTAATCGGGAATGCAGGCGGACAACAGGTCTACCCCTTAAGCGGGAATGCAGGCGGACAACAGGTCTACCCCTTAATCGGGAATGCAGGCGGACAACAGGTCTACCCCTTAATCGGGAATGCAGGCGGACAACAGGTCTACCCCTTAATCGGGAATGCAGGCGGACAACAGGTCTACCCCTTAATCGGGAATGCAGGCGGACAACAGGTCTACCCCTTAAGCGGGAATGCCGGCGGACAACAGGTCTACCCCTTAATCGGGAATGCAGGCGGACAACAGGTCTACCCCTTAATCGGGAATGCAGGCGGACAACAGGTCTACCCCTTAGTCGGGAATGCAGGCGGACAACAGGTCTACCCCTTAATCGGGAATGCAGGCGGACAACAGGTCTACCCCTTAAGCGGGAATGCAGGCGGACAACAGGTCTACCCCTTAATCGGGAATGCAGGCGGACAACAGGTCTACCCCTTAATCGGGAATGCAGGCGGACAACAGGTCTACCCCTTAAGCGGGAATGCAGGCGGACAACAGGTCTACCCCTTAATCGGGAATGCAGGCGGACAACAGGTCTACCCCTTAATCGGGAATGCAGGCGGACACCAGGTCTACCCCTTAATCGGGAATGCAGGCGGACAACAGGTCTACCCCTAATCGGGAATGCAGGCGGACAACAGGTCTACCCCTTAAGCGGGAATGCCGGCGGACAACAGGTCTACCCCTTAATCGGGAATGCAGGCGGACAACAGGTCTACCCCTTAATCGGGAATGCAGGCGGACAACAGGTCTACCCCTTAAGCGGGAATGCAGGCGGACAACAGGTCTACCCCTTAATCGGGAATGCAGGCGGACAACAGGTCTACCCCTTAAGCGGGAATGCCGGCGGACAACAGGTCTACCCCTTAATCGGGAATGCAGGCGGACAACAGGTCTACCCCTTAATCGGGAATGCAGGCGGACAACAGGTCTACCCCTTAATCGGGAATGCAGGCGGACAACAGGTCTACCCCTTAATCGGGAATGCGGGCGGACAACAGGTCTACCCCTTAATCGGGAATGCAGGCGGACAACAGGTCTACCCCTTAATCGGGAATGCAGGCGGACAACAGGTCTACCCCTTAAGCGGGAATGCAGGCGGACAACAGGTCTACCCCTTAAGCGGGAATGCAGGCGGACAACAGGTCTACCCCTTAATCGGGAATGCAGGCGGACAACAGGTCTACCCCTTAGTCGGGAATGCAGGCGGACAACAGGTCTACCCCTTAATCGGGAATGCAGGCGGACAACAGGTCTACCCCTTAAGCGGGAATGCAGGCGGACAACAGGTCTACCCCTTAATCGGGAATGCAGGCGGACAACAGGTCTACCCCTTAAGCGGGAATGCCGGCGGACAACAGGTCTACCCCTTAAGCGGGAATGCAGGCGGACAACAGGTCTACCCCTTAATCGGGAATGCAGGCGGACACCAGGTCTACCCCTTAATCGGGAATGCAGGCGGACAACAGGTCTACCCCTTAATCGGGAATGCAGGCGGACAACAGGTCTACCCCTTAAGCGGGAATGCCGGCGGACAACAGGTCTACCCCTTAATCGGGAATGCAGGCGGACAACAGGTCTACCCCTTAAGCGGGAATGCAGGCGGACAACAGGTCTACCCCTTAATCGGGAATGCAGGCGGACAACAGGTCTACCCCTTAAGCGGGAATGCGGGCGGACAACAGGTCTACCCCTTAAGCGGGAATGCCGGCGGACAACAGGTCTACCCCTTAATCGGGAATGCAGGCGGACAACAGGTCTACCCCTTAATCGGGAATGCAGGCGGACAACAGGTCTACCCCTTAATCGGGAATGCAGGCGGACAACAGGTCTACCCCTTAATCGGGAATGCAGGCGGACAACAGGTCTACCCCTTAATCGGGAATGCAGGCGGACAACAGGTCTACCCCTTAAGCGGGAATGCAGGCGGACACCAGGTCTACCCCTTAATCGGGAATGCAGGCGGACAACAGGTCTACCCCTTAATCGGGAATGCAGGCGGACAACAGGTCTACCCCTTAAGCGGGAATGCAGGCGGACAACAGGTCTACCCCTTAAGCGGGAATGCAGGCGGACAACAGGTCTACCCCTTAATCGGGAATGCAGGCGGACAACAGGTCTACCCCTTAAGCGGGAATGCAGGCGGACACCAGGTCTACCCCTTAATCGGGAATGCAGGCGGACACCAGGTCTACCCCTTAATCGGGAATGCAGGCGGACACCAGGTCTACCCCTTAATCGGGAATGCAGGCGGACAACAGGTCTACCCCTTAAGCGGGAATGCCGGCGGACACCAGGTCTACCCCTTAATCGGGAATGCAGGCGGACAACAGGTCTACCCCTTAATCGGGAATGCAGGCGGACAACAGGTCTACCCCTTAATCGGGAATGCAGGCGGACAACAGGTCTACCCCTTAAGCGGGAATGCCGGCGGACAACAGGTCTACCCCTTAATCGGGAATGCAGGCGGACAACAGGTCTACCCCTTAAGCGGGAATGCAGGCGGACACCAGGTCTACCCCTTAAGCGGGAATGCAGGCGGACAACAGGTCTACCCCTTAAGCGGGAATGCAGGCGGACAACAGGTCTACCCCTTAATCGGGAATGCAGGCGGACACCAGGTCTACCCCTTAATCGGGAATGCAGGCGGACAACAGGTCTACCCCTTAAGCGGGAATGCCGGCGGACACCAGGTCTACCCCTTAATCGGGAATGCAGGCGGACAACAGGTCTACCCCTTAATCGGGAATGCAGGCGGACAACAGGTCTACCCCTTAAGCGGGAATGCCGGCGGACAACAGGTCTACCCCTTAATCGGGAATGCAGGCGGACAACAGGTCTACCCCTTAATCGGGAATGCAGGCGGACAACAGGTCTACCCCTTAATCGGGAATGCAGGCGGACAACAGGTCTACCCCTTAATCGGGAATGCAGGCGGACAACAGGTCTACCCCTTAAGCGGGAATGCCGGCGGACAACAGGTCTACCCCTTAGTCGGGAATGCAGGCGGACAACAGGTCTACCCCTTAATCGGGAATGCCGGCGGACAACAGGTCTACCCCTTAGTCGGGAATGCAGGCGGACAACAGGTCTACCCCTTAAGCGGGAATGCAGGCGGACACCAGGTCTACCCCTTAAGCGGGAATGCAGGCGGACAACAGGTCTACCCCTTAAGCGGGAATGCCGGCGGACAACAGGTCTACCCCTTAATCGGGAATGCAGGCGGACAACAGGTCTACCCCTTAATCGGGAATGCAGGCGGACAACAGGTCTACCCCTTAAGCGGGAATGCAGGCGGACAACAGGTCTACCCCTTAAGCGGGAATGCCGGCGGACACCAGGTCTACCCCTTAATCGGGAATGCAGGCGGACAACAGGTCTACCCCTTAATCGGGAATGCAGGCGGACAACAGGTCTACCCCTTAAGCGGGAATGCCGGCGGACAACAGGTCTACCCCTTAAGCGGGAATGCAGGCGGACAACAGGTCTACCCCTTAATCGGGAATGCAGGCGGACAACAGGTCTACCCCTTAATCGGGAATGCAGGCGGACAACAGGTCTACCCCTTAAGCGGGAATGCCGGCGGACAACAGGTCTACCCCTTAGTCGGGAATGCAGGCGGACAACAGGTCTACCCCTTAATCGGGAATGCAGGCGGACAACAGGTCTACCCCTTAGTCGGGAATGCAGGCGGACAACAGGTCTACCCCTTAATCGGGAATGCAGGCGGACAACAGGTCTACCCCTTAAGCGGGAATGCAGGCGGACAACAGGTCTACCCCTTAATCGGGAATGCAGGCGGACAACAGGTCTACCCCTTAATCGGGAATGCAGGCGGACACCAGGTCTACCCCTTAATCGGGAATGCAGGCGGACAACAGGTCTACCCCTTAATCGGGAATGCGGGCGGACAACAGGTCTACCCCTTAAGCGGGAATGCCGGCGGACAACAGGTCTACCCCTTAGTCGGGAATGCAGGCGGACAACAGGTCTACCCCTTAATCGGGAATGCAGGCGGACAACAGGTCTACCCCTTAATCGGGAATGCAGGCGGACAACAGGTCTACCCCTTAATCGGGAATGCAGGCGGACAACAGGTCTACCCCTTAAGCGGGAATGCAGGCGGACAACAGGTCTACCCTTAGTCGGGAATGCAGGCGGACAACAGGTCTACCCTTAATCGGGAATGCAGGCGGACAACAGGTCTACCCCTTAAGCGGGAATGCCGGCGGACAACAGGTCTACCCCTTAATCGGGAATGCAGGCGGACAACAGGTCTACCCCTTAATCGGGAATGCAGGCGGACACCAGGTCTACCCCTTAATCGGGAATGCAGGCGGACAACAGGTCTACCCCTTAATCGGGAATGCAGGCGGACAACAGGTCTACCCCTTAAGCGGGAATGCAGGCGGACAACAGGTCTACCCCTTAATCGGGAATGCAGGCGGACAACAGGTCTACCCCTTAATCGGGAATGCAGGCGGACAACAGGTCTACCCCTTAATCGGGAATGCAGGCGGACAACAGGTCTACCCCTTAATCGGGAATGCGGGCGGACAACAGGTCTACCCCTTAAGCGGGAATGCCGGCGGACAACAGGTCTACCCCTTAGTCGGGAATGCAGGCGGACAACAGGTCTACCCCTTAAGCGGGAATGCAGGCGGACAACAGGTCTACCCCTTAATCGGGAATGCAGGCGGACAACAGGTCTACCCCTTAATCGGGAATGCAGGCGGACAACAGGTCTACCCCTTAAGCGGGAATGCAGGCGGACAACAGGTCTACCCCTTAATCGGGAATGCAGGCGGACAACAGGTCTACCCCTTAAGCGGGAATGCAGGCGGACAACAGGTCTACCCCTTAAGCGGGAATGCCGGCGGACAACAGGTCTACCCCTTAAGCGGGAATGCAGGCGGACAACAGGTCTACCCCTTAATCGGGAATGCAGGCGGACAACAGGTCTACCCCTTAATCGGGAATGCAGGCGGACAACAGGTCTACCCCTTAAGTCGGGAATGCAGGCGGACAACAGGTCTACCCCTTAATCGGGAATGCAGGCGGACAACAGGTCTACCCCTTAAGCGGGAATGCAGGCGGACAACAGGTCTACCCCTTAAGCGGGAATGCCGGCGGACAACAGGTCTACCCCTTAAGCGGGAATGCAGGCGGACACCAGGTCTACCCCTTAATCGGGAATGCAGGCGGACACCAGGTCTACCCCTTAATCGGGAATGCAGGCGGACAACAGGTCTACCCCTTAAGCGGGAATGCCGGCGGACAACAGGTCTACCCCTTAATCGGGAATGCAGGCGGACAACAGGTCTACCCCTTAAGCGGGAATGCAGGCGGACACCAGGTCTACCCCTTAATCGGGAATGCAGGCGGACAACAGGTCTACCCCTTAATCGGGAATGCGGGCGGACAACAGGTCTACCCCTTAAGCGGGAATGCCGGCGGACAACAGGTCTACCCCTTAATCGGGAATGCAGGCGGACAACAGGTCTACCCCTTAATCGGGAATGCAGGCGGACAACAGGTCTACCCCTTAATCGGGAATGCAGGCGGACAACAGGTCTACCCCTTAAGCGGGAATGCAGGCGGACAACAGGTCTACCCCTTAATCGGGAATGCAGGCGGACAACAGGTCTACCCCTTAAGCGGGAATGCAGGCGGACAACAGGTCTACCCCTTAAGCGGGAATGCCGGCGGACAACAGGTCTACCCCTTAAGCGGGAATGCAGGCGGACAACAGGTCTACCCCTTAATCGGGAATGCAGGCGGACAACAGGTCTACCCCTTAATCGGGAATGCAGGCGGACAACAGGTCTACCCCTTAAGCGGGAATGCAGGCGGACAACAGGTCTACCCCTTAATCGGGAATGCAGGCGGACAACAGGTCTACCCCTTAAGCGGGAATGCAGGCGGACAACAGGTCTACCCCTTAAGCGGGAATGCAGGCGGACACCAGGTCTACCCCTTAATCGGGAATGCAGGCGGACACCAGGTCTACCCCTTAATCGGGAATGCAGGCGGACAACAGGTCTACCCCTTAATCGGGAATGCAGGCGGACAACAGGTCTACCCCTTAAGCGGGAATGCCGGCGGACAACAGGTCTACCCCTTAATCGGGAATGCAGGCGGACACCAGGTCTACCCCTTAATCGGGAATGCAGGCGGACAACAGGTCTACCCCTTAATCGGGAATGCGGGCGGACAACAGGTCTACCCCTTAAGCGGGAATGCCGGCGGACAACAGGTCTACCCCTTAATCGGGAATGCAGGCGGACAACAGGTCTACCCCTTAAGCGGGAATGCCGGCGGACACCAGGTCTACCCCTTAAGCGGGAATGCAGGCGGACAACAGGTCTACCCCTTAAGCGGGAATGCCGGCGGACACCAGGTCTACCCCTTAATCGGGAATGCAGGCGGACAACAGGTCTACCCCTTAAGCGGGAATGCCGGCGGACAACAGGTCTACCCCTTAAGCGGGAATGCAGGCGGACACCAGGTCTACCCCTTAGTCGGGAATGCAGGCGGACAACAGGTCTACCCCTTAATCGGGAATGCAGGCGGACAACAGGTCTACCCCTTAAGCGGGAATGCCGGCGGACAACAGGTCTACCCCTTAAGCGGGAATGCAGGCGGACACCAGGTCTACCCCTTAATCGGGAATGCAGGCGGACAACAGGTCTACCCCTTAATCGGGAATGCAGGCGGACAACAGGTCTACCCCTTAATCGGGAATGCAGGCGGACAACAGGTCTACCCCTTAAGCGGGAATGCAGGCGGACAACAGGTCTACCCCTTAAGCGGGAATGCAGGCGGACAACAGGTCTACCCCTTAAGCGGGAATGCCGGCGGACACCAGGTCTACCCCTTAATCGGGAATGCAGGCGGACACCAGGTCTACCCCTTAAGCGGGAATGCCGGCGGACAACAGGTCTACCCCTTAAGCGGGAATGCAGGCGGACAACAGGTCTACCCCTTAAGCGGGAATGCAGGCGGACACCAGGTCTACCCCTTAATCGGGAATGCAGGCGGACAACAGGTCTACCCCTTAATCGGGAATGCAGGCGGACAACAGGTCTACCCCTTAAGCGGGAATGCCGGCGGACAACAGGTCTACCCCTTAAGCGGGAATGCAGGCGGACACCAGGTCTACCCCTTAATCGGGAATGCAGGCGGACACCAGGTCTACCCCTTAATCGGGAATGCAGGCGGACAACAGGTCTACCCCTTAAGCGGGAATGCCGGCGGACAACAGGTCTACCCCTTAAGCGGGAATGCAGGCGGACACCAGGTCTACCCCTTAATCGGGAATGCAGGCGGACAACAGGTCTACCCCTAATCGGGAATGCAGGCGGACAACAGGTCTACCCTTAAGCGGGAATGCAGGCGGACAACAGGTCTACCCCTTAATCGGGAATGCAGGCGGACAACAGGTCTACCCCTTAATCGGGAATGCAGGCGGACAACAGGTCTACCCCTTAATCGGGAATGCAGGCGGACAACAGGTCTACCCCTTAAGCGGGAATGCAGGCGGACAACAGGTCTACCCCTTAGTCGGGAATGCAGGCGGACAACAGGTCTACCCCTTAATCGGGAATGCAGGCGGACACCAGGTCTACCCCTTAAGCGGGAATGCAGGCGGACAACAGGTCTACCCCTTAATCGGGAATGCGGGCGGACAACAGGTCTACCCCTTAAGCGGGAATGCCGGCGGACAACAGGTCTACCCCTTAATCGGGAATGCAGGCGGACAACAGGTCTACCCCTTAATCGGGAATGCAGGCGGACAACAGGTCTACCCCTTAATCGGGAATGCAGGCGGACAACAGGTCTACCCCTTAATCGGGAATGCAGGCGGACAACAGGTCTACCCCTTAAGCGGGAATGCAGGCGGACAACAGGTCTACCCCTTAATCGGGAATGCAGGCGGACAACAGGTCTACCCCTTAATCGGGAATGCAGGCGGACAACAGGTCTACCCCTTAAGCGGGAATGCCGGCGGACAACAGGTCTACCCCTTAATCGGGAATGCAGGCGGACAACAGGTCTACCCCTTAATCGGGAATGCAGGCGGACACCAGGTCTACCCCTTAATCGGGAATGCAGGCGGACAACAGGTCTACCCCTTAATCGGGAATGCAGGCGGACAACAGGTCTACCCCTTAAGCGGGAATGCCGGCGGACAACAGGTCTACCCCTTAATCGGGAATGCAGGCGGACAACAGGTCTACCCCTTAATGCGGGAATGCAGGCGGACAACAGGTCTACCCTTAATCGGGAATGCAGGCGGACAACAGGTCTACCCCTTAAGCGGGAATGCAGGCGGACAACAGGTCTACCCCTTAATCGGGAATGCAGGCGGACAACAGGTCTACCCCTTAATCGGGAATGCAGGCGGACAACAGGTCTACCCCTTAATCGGGAATGCAGGCGGACAACAGGTCTACCCCTAATCGGGAATGCAGGCGGACAACAGGTCTACCCCTTAATCGGGAATGCAGGCGGACAACAGGTCTACCCCTTAATCGGGAATGCAGGCGGACAACAGGTCTACCCCTTAAGCGGGAATGCAGGCGGACAACAGGTCTACCCCTTAAGCGGGAATGCAGGCGGACAACAGGTCTACCCCTTAAGCGGGAATGCAGGCGGACAACAGGTCTACCCCTTAATCGGGAATGCAGGCGGACAACAGGTCTACCCCTTAGTCGGGAATGCAGGCGGACAACAGGTCTACCCCTTAAGCGGGAATGCAGGCGGACAACAGGTCTACCCCTTAAGCGGGAATGCAGGCGGACAACAGGTCTACCCCTTAAGCGGGAATGCCGGCGGACAACAGGTCTACCCCTTAAGCGGGAATGCAGGCGGACACCAGGTCTACCCCTTAATCGGGAATGCCGGCGGACACCAGGTCTACCCCTTAATCGGGAATGCAGGCGGACAACAGGTCTACCCCTTAATCGGGAATGCAGGCGGACAACAGGTCTACCCCTTAAGCGGGAATGCCGGCGGACAACAGGTCTACCCCTTAATCGGGAATGCAGGCGGACACCAGGTCTACCCCTTAATCGGGAATGCAGGCGGACAACAGGTCTACCCCTTAATCGGGAATGCGGGCGGACAACAGGTCTACCCCTTAAGCGGGAATGCCGGCGGACAACAGGTCTACCCCTTAATCGGGAATGCAGGCGGACAACAGGTCTACCCCTTAAGCGGGAATGCCGGCGGACAACAGGTCTACCCCTTAAGCGGGAATGCAGGCGGACAACAGGTCTACCCCTTAAGCGGGAATGCCGGCGGACAACAGGTCTACCCCTTAATCGGGAATGCAGGCGGACACCAGGTCTACCCCTTAAGCGGGAATGCCGGCGGACAACAGGTCTACCCCTTAAGCGGGAATGCCGGCGGACAACAGGTCTACCCCTTAATCGGGAATGCAGGCGGACAACAGGTCTACCCCTTAATCGGGAATGCAGGCGGACAACAGGTCTACCCCTTAAGCGGGAATGCCGGCGGACAACAGGTCTACCCCTTAATCGGGAATGCAGGCGGACAACAGGTCTACCCCTTAATCGGGAATGCAGGCGGACAACAGGTCTACCCCTTAATCGGGAATGCAGGCGGACAACAGGTCTACCCCTTAGTCGGGAATGCAGGCGGACAACAGGTCTACCCCTTAATCGGGAATGCAGGCGGACAACAGGTCTACCCCTTAATCGGGAATGCAGGCGGACAACAGGTCTACCCCTTGATCGGGAATGCAGGCGGACAACAGGTCTACCCCTTAATCGGGAATGCAGGCGGACAACAGGTCTACCCCTAATCGGGAATGCAGGCGGACAACAGGTCTACCCCTTAAGCGGGAATGCCGGCGGACAACAGGTCTACCCCTTAATCGGGAATGCAGGCGGACAACAGGTCTACCCCTTAATCGGGAATGCAGGCGGACAACAGGTCTACCCCTTAAGCGGGAATGCCGGCGGACAACAGGTCTACCCCTTAAGCGGGAATGCAGGCGGACACCAGGTCTACCCCTTAATCGGGAATGCAGGCGGACAACAGGTCTACCCTTAATCGGGAATGCGGGCGGACAACAGGTCTACCCCTTAAGCGGGAATGCCGGCGGACAACAGGTCTACCCCTTAATCGGGAATGCAGGCGGACAACAGGTCTACCCCTTAAGCGGGAATGCCGGCGGACACCAGGTCTACCCCTTAAGCGGGAATGCAGGCGGACAACAGGTCTACCCCTTAATCGGGAATGCAGGCGGACAACAGGTCTACCCCTTAATCGGGAATGCAGGCGGACAACAGGTCTACCCCTTAAGCGGGAATGCAGGCGGACAACAGGTCTACCCCTTAATCGGGAATGCAGGCGGACAACAGGTCTACCCCTTAAGTCGGGAATGCAGGCGGACACCAGGTCTACCCCTTAATCGGGAATGCAGGCGGACAACAGGTCTACCCCTTAATCGGGAATGCGGGCGGACAACAGGTCTACCCCTTAAGCGGGAATGCCGGCGGACAACAGGTCTACCCCTTAATCGGGAATGCAGGCGGACAACAGGTCTACCCCTTAATCGGGAATGCAGGCGGACACCAGGTCTACCCCTTAATCGGGAATGCAGGCGGACAACAGGTCTACCCCTTAATCGGGAATGCAGGCGGACAACAGGTCTACCCCTTAAGCGGGAATGCCGGCGGACAACAGGTCTACCCCTTAATCGGGAATGCAGGCGGACAACAGGTCTACCCCTTAATCGGGAATGCAGGCGGACAACAGGTCTACCCCTTAATCGGGAATGCAGGCGGACAACAGGTCTACCCCTTAATCGGGAATGCAGGCGGACAACAGGTCTACCCCTTAAGCGGGAATGCAGGCGGACAACAGGTCTACCCCTTAATCGGGAATGCAGGCGGACAACAGGTCTACCCCTAATCGGGAATGCAGGGCGGACAACAGGTCTACCCCTTAAGCGGGAATGCCGGCGGACAACAG
Organism: Luscinia luscinia; assembly: GCA_034336685.1. Taxonomy (NCBI): domain Eukaryota; kingdom Metazoa; phylum Chordata; class Aves; order Passeriformes; family Muscicapidae; genus Luscinia; species Luscinia luscinia. Next base: position 124,307 of record JAKWBO010000070.1, on the reverse strand, counting down.
GTCTACCCCTTAATCGGGAATGCAGGCGGACAACAGGTCTACCCCTTAATCGGGAATGCAGGCGGACAACAGGTCTACCCCTTAATCGGGAATGCAGGCGGACAACAGGTCTACCCCTTAATCGGGAATGCAGGCGGACAACAGGTCTACCCCTTAAGCGGGAATGCAGGCGGACAACAGGTCTACCCCTTAATCGGGAATGCAGGCGGACAACAGGTCTACCCCTTAATCGGGAATGCAGGCGGACAACAGGTCTACCCCTTAATCGGGAATGCAGGCGGACAACAGGTCTACCCCTTAAGCGGGAATGCAGGCGGACAACAGGTCTACCCCTTAATCGGGAATGCAGGCGGACAACAGGTCTACCCCTTAATCGGGAATGCGGGCGGACAACAGGTCTACCCCTTAATCGGGAATGCAGGCGGACAACAGGTCTACCCCTTAATCGGGAATGCAGGCGGACAACAGGTCTACCCCTTAATCGGGAATGCAGGCGGACAACAGGTCTACCCCTTAATCGGGAATGCGGGCGGACAACAGGTCTACCCCTTAAGCGGGAATGCCGGCGGACAACAGGTCTACCCCTTAATCGGGAATGCAGGCGGACAACAGGTCTACCCCTTAATCGGGAATGCAGGCGGACAACAGGTCTACCCCTTAAGCGGGAATGCAGGCGGACAACAGGTCTACCCCTTAAGCGGGAATGCAGGCGGACACCAGGTCTACCCCTTAATCGGGAATGCAGGCGGACAACAGGTCTACCCCTAATCGGGAATACGGGCGGACAACAGGTCTACCCCTTAAGCGGGAATGCCGGCGGACAACAGGTCTACCCCTTAATCGGGAATGCAGGCGGACAACAGGTCTACCCCTTAATCGGGAATGCAGGCGGACAACAGGTCTACCCCTTAAGCGGGAATGCAGGCGGACAACAGGTCTACCCCTTAAGCGGGAATGCAGGCGGACAACAGGTCTACCCCTTAAGCGGGAATGCCGGCGGACAACAGGTCTACCCCTTAATCGGGAATGCAGGCGGACAACAGGTCTACCCCTTAATCGGGAATGCAGGCGGACAACAGGTCTACCCCTTAATCGGGAATGCAGGCGGACAACAGGTCTACCCCTTAATCGGGAATGCAGGCGGACAACAGGTCTACCCCTTAATCGGGAATGCAGGCGGACAACAGGTCTACCCCTTAATCGGGAATGCAGGCGGACAACAGGTCTACCCCTTAAGCGGGAATGCAGGCGGACAACAGGTCTACCCCTTAATCGGGAATGCAGGCGGACAACAGGTCTACCCCTTAATCGGGAATGCAGGCGGACAACAGGTCTACCCCTTAATCGGGAATGCAGGCGGACAACAGGTCTACCCCTTAATCGGGAATGCAGGCGGACAACAGGTCTACCCCTTAAGCGGGAATGCCGGCGGACAACAGGTCTACCCCTTAAGCGGGAATGCAGGCGGACAACAGGTCTACCCCTTAATCGGGAATGCAGGCGGACAACAGGTCTACCCCTTAATCGGGAATGCAGGCGGACAACAGGTCTACCCCTTAAGCGGGAATGCAGGCGGACAACAGGTCTACCCCTTAATCGGGAATGCAGGCGGACAACAGGTCTACCCCTTAATCGGGAATGCAGGCGGACAACAGGTCTACCCCTTAGTCGGGAATGCAGGCGGACAACAGGTCTACCCCTTAATCGGGAATGCAGGCGGACAACAGGTCTACCCCTTAAGCGGGAATGCCGGCGGACAACAGGTCTACCCCTTAATCGGGAATGCAGGCGGACAACAGGTCTACCCCTTAATCGGGAATGCAGGCGGACAACAGGTCTACCCCTTAATCGGGAATGCAGGCGGACAACAGGTCTACCCCTTAATCGGGAATGCAGGCGGACAACAGGTCTACCCCTTAAGCGGGAATGCCGGCGGACAACAGGTCTACCCCTTAATCGGGAATGCAGGCGGACAACAGGTCTACCCCTTAATCGGGAATGCAGGCGGACAACAGGTCTACCCCTTAATCGGGAATGCAGGCGGACAACAGGTCTACCCCTTAATCGGGAATGCAGGCGGACAACAGGTCTACCCCTTAAGCGGGAATGCCGGCGGACAACAGGTCTACCCCTTAATCGGGAATGCAGGCGGACAACAGGTCTACCCCTTAATCGGGAATGCAGGCGGACAACAGGTCTACCCCTTAATCGGGAATGCAGGCGGACAACAGGTCTACCCTTAATCGGGAATGCAGGCGGACAACAGGTCTACCCCTTAAGCGGGAATGCAGGCGGACAACAGGTCTACCCCTTAATCGGGAATGCAGGCGGACAACAGGTCTACCCCTTAATCGGGAATGCAGGCGGACAACAGGTCTACCCCTTAATCGGGAATGCAGGCGGACAACAGGTCTACCCTTAATCGGGAATGCGGGCGGACAACAGGTCTACCCCTTAAGCGGGAATGCCGGCGGACAACAGGTCTACCCCTTAATCGGGAATGCAGGCGGACAACAGGTCTACCCCTTAATCGGGAATGCAGGCGGACAACAGGTCTACCCCTTAAGCGGGAATGCCGGCGGACAACAGGTCTACCCCTTAATCGGGAATGCAGGCGGACAACAGGTCTACCCCTTAATCGGGAATGCAGGCGGACACCAGGTCTACCCCTTAGTCGGGAATGCAGGCGGACAACAGGTCTACCCCTTAATCGGGAATGCAGGCGGACAACAGGTCTACCCCTTAATCGGGAATGCAGGCGGACAACAGGTCTACCCCTTAATCGGGAATGCAGGCGGACAACAGGTCTACCCCTTAATCGGGAATGCAGGCGGACAACAGGTCTACCCCTTAATCGGGAATGCAGGCGGACAACAGGTCTACCCCTTAATCGGGAATGCAGGCGGACAACAGGTCTACCCCTTAAGCGGGAATGCCGGCGGACAACAGGTCTACCCCTTAATCGGGAATGCAGGCGGACAACAGGTCTACCCCTTAATCGGGAATGCAGGCGGACAACAGGTCTACCCCTTAATCGGGAATGCAGGCGGACAACAGGTCTACCCCTTAATCGGGAATGCAGGCGGACAACAGGTCTACCCCTTAATCGGGAATGCAGGCGGACAACAGGTCTACCCCTTAATCGGGAATGCAGGCGGACAACAGGTCTACCCCTTAAGCGGGAATGCAGGCGGACAACAGGTCTACCCCTTAAGCGGGAATGCCGGCGGACAACAGGTCTACCCCTTAATCGGGAATGCAGGCGGACACCAGGTCTACCCCTTAATCGGGAATGCAGGCGGACAACAGGTCTACCCCTTAATCGGGAATGCAGGCGGACAACAGGTCTACCCCTTAAGCGGGAATGCAGGCGGACAACAGGTCTACCCCTTAAGCGGGAATGCAGGCGGACAACAGGTCTACCCCTTAAGCGGGAATGCAGGCGGACAACAGGTCTACCCCTTAAGCGGGAATGCAGGCGGACAACAGGTCTACCCCTTAATCGGGAATGCAGGCGGACAACAGGTCTACCCCTTAATCGGGAATGCAGGCGGACAACAGGTCTACCCCTTAATCGGGAATGCAGGCGGACAACAGGTCTACCCCTTAAGCGGGAATGCCGGCGGACAACAGGTCTACCCCTTAATCGGGAATGCGGGCGGACAACAGGTCTACCCCTTAAGCGGGAATGCCGGCGGACAACAGGTCTACCCCTTAATCGGGAATGCAGGCGGACAACAGGTCTACCCTTAATCGGGAATGCAGGCGGACAACAGGTCTACCCCTTAAGCGGGAATGCCGGCGGACAACAGGTCTACCCCTTAAGCGGGAATGCAGGCGGACACCAGGTCTACCCCTTAATCGGGAATGCAGGCGGACAACAGGTCTACCCCTAATCGGGAATGCGGGCGGACAACAGGTCTACCCCTTAATCGGGAATGCAGGCGGACAACAGGTCTACCCCTTAATCGGGAATGCAGGCGGACAACAGGTCTACCCCTTAAGCGGGAATGCAGGCGGACAACAGGTCTACCCCTTAAGCGGGAATGCCGGCGGACACCAGGTCTACCCCTTAAGCGGGAATGCAGGCGGACACCAGGTCTACCCCTTAATCGGGAATGCAGGCGGACAACAGGTCTACCCCTTAATCGGGAATGCAGGCGGACAACAGGTCTACCCCTTAAGCGGGAATGCAGGCGGACAACAGGTCTACCCCTTAAGCGGGAATGCAGGCGGACAACAGGTCTACCCCTTAAGCGGGAATGCCGGCGGACAACAGGTCTACCCCTTAAGCGGGAATGCCGGCGGACACCAGGTCTACCCCTTAATCGGGAATGCCGGCGGACACCAGGTCTACCCCTTAATCGGGAATGCAGGCGGACACCAGGTCTACCCCTTAATCGGGAATGCAGGCGGACAACAGGTCTACCCCTTAGCGGGAATGCCGGCGGACAACAGGTCTACCCCTTAATCGGGAATGCAGGCGGACACCAGGTCTACCCCTTAATCGGGAATGCAGGCGGACAACAGGTCTACCCCTTAATCGGGAATGCGGGCGGACAACAGGTCTACCCCTTAAGCGGGAATGCCGGCGGACAACAGGTCTACCCCTTAATCGGGAATGCAGGCGGACAACAGGTCTACCCCTTAAGCGGGAATGCCGGCGGACACCAGGTCTACCCCTTAATCGGGAATGCAGGCGGACAACAGGTCTACCCCTTAAGCGGGAATGCCGGCGGACACCAGGTCTACCCCTTAATCGGGAATGCAGGCGGACAACAGGTCTACCCCTTAAGCGGGAATGCAGGCGGACAACAGGTCTACCCCTTAAGCGGGAATGCCGGCGGACAACAGGTCTACCCCTTAGTCGGGAATGCAGGCGGACACCAGGTCTACCCCTTAATCGGGAATGCAGGCGGACAACAGGTCTACCCCTTAATCGGGAATGCCGGCGGACAACAGGTCTACCCCTTAATCGGGAATGCAGGCGGACAACAGGTCTACCCCTTAATCGGGAATGCAGGCGGACAACAGGTCTACCCCTTAATCGGGAATGCAGGCGGACAACAGGTCTACCCCTTAATCGGGAATGCAGGCGGACAACAGGTCTACCCCTTAAGCGGGAATGCCGGCGGACACCAGGTCTACCCCTTAAGCGGGAATGCAGGCGGACAACAGGTCTACCCCTTAAGCGGGAATGCCGGCGGACACCAGGTCTACCCCTTAATCGGGAATGCAGGCGGACAACAGGTCTACCCCTTAAGCGGGAATGCCGGCGGACACCAGGTCTACCCCTTAAGCGGGAATGCAGGCGGACAACAGGTCTACCCCTTAATCGGGAATGCCGGCGGACAACAGGTCTACCCCTTAAGCGGGAATGCAGGCGGACAACAGGTCTACCCCTTAAGCGGGAATGCAGGCGGACAACAGGTCTACCCCTTAAGCGGGAATGCCGGCGGACACCAGGTCTACCCCTTAAGCGGGAATGCAGGCGGACACCAGGTCTACCCCTTAATCGGGAATGCAGGCGGACAACAGGTCTACCCTTAATCGGGAATGCAGGCGGACAACAGGTCTACCCCTTAAGCGGGAATGCCGGCGGACAACAGGTCTACCCCTTAAGCGGGAATGCAGGCGGACACCAGGTCTACCCCTTAATCGGGAATGCAGGCGGACAACAGGTCTACCCCTTAATCGGGAATGCAGGCGGACAACAGGTCTACCCCTTAAGCGGGAATGCCGGCGGACAACAGGTCTACCCCTTAATCGGGAATGCAGGCGGACAACAGGTCTACCCCTTAATCGGGAATGCAGGCGGACAACAGGTCTACCCCTTAATCGGGAATGCAGGCGGACAACAGGTCTACCCCTAATCGGGAATGCAGGCGGACAACAGGTCTACCCCTTAAGCGGGAATGCCGGCGGACAACAGGTCTACCCCTTAATCGGGAATGCAGGCGGACAACAGGTCTACCCCTTAATCGGGAATGCAGGCGGACAACAGGTCTACCCCTTAATCGGGAATGCAGGCGGACAACAGGTCTACCCCTTAATCGGGAATGCGGGCGGACAACAGGTCTACCCCTTAAGCGGGAATGCCGGCGGACAACAGGTCTACCCCTTAATCGGGAATGCAGGCGGACAACAGGTCTACCCCTTAATCGGGAATGCAGGCGGACAACAGGTCTACCCCTTAATCGGGAATGCAGGCGGACAACAGGTCTACCCCTTAATCGGGAATGCGGGCGGACAACAGGTCTACCCCTTAAGCGGGAATGCCGGCGGACAACAGGTCTACCCCTTAATCGGGAATGCAGGCGGACAACAGGTCTACCCCTAATCGGGAATAGCAGGCGGACAACAGGTCTACCCCTTAAGCGGGAATGCAGGCGGACAACAGGTCTACCCCTTAATCGGGAATGCAGGCGGACAACAGGTCTACCCCTTAATCGGGAATGCAGGCGGACACCAGGTCTACCCCTTAATCGGGAATGCAGGCGGACAACAGGTCTACCCTTAATCGGGAATGCGGGCGGACAACAGGTCTACCCCTTAAGCGGGAATGCCGGCGGACAACAGGTCTACCCCTTAATCGGGAATGCAGGCGGACAACAGGTCTACCCCTTAATCGGGAATGCAGGCGGACAACAGGTCTACCCCTTAATCGGGAATGCAGGCGGACAACAGGTCTACCCCTTAATCGGGAATGCGGGCGGACAACAGGTCTACCCCTTAAGCGGGAATGCCGGCGGACAACAGGTCTACCCCTTAATCGGGAATGCAGGCGGACAACAGGTCTACCCCTTAATCGGGAATGCAGGCGGACAACAGGTCTACCCCTTAATCGGGAATGCAGGCGGACAACAGGTCTACCCCTTGATCGGGAATGCAGGCGGACAACAGGTCTACCCCTTAATCGGGAATGCAGGCGGACAACAGGTCTACCCCTTAATCGGGAATGCAGGCGGACAACAGGTCTACCCCTTAAGCGGGAATGCAGGCGGACAACAGGTCTACCCCTTAAGCGGGAATGCCGGCGGACAACAGGTCTACCCCTTAATCGGGAATGCAGGCGGACAACAGGTCTACCCCTTAGTCGGGAATGCAGGCGGACAACAGGTCTACCCCTTAATCGGGAATGCAGGCGGACAACAGGTCTACCCCTTAATCGGGAATGCAGGCGGACAACAGGTCTACCCCTTAAGCGGGAATGCAGGCGGACAACAGGTCTACCCCTTAAGCGGGAATGCAGGCGGACAACAGGTCTACCCCTTAAGCGGGAATGCCGGCGGACACCAGGTCTACCCCTTAAGCGGGAATGCCGGCGGACACCAGGTCTACCCCTTAATCGGGAATGCAGGCGGACACCAGGTCTACCCCTTAATCAGGAATGCAGGCGGACAACAGGTCTACCCCTTAAGCGGGAATGCCGGCGGACACCAGGTCTACCCCTTAATCGGGAATGCGGGCGGACAACAGGTCTACCCCTTAAGCGGGAATGCCGGCGGACAACAGGTCTACCCCTTAATCGGGAATGCAGGCGGACAACAGGTCTACCCCTTAATCGGGAATGCAGGCGGACAACAGGTCTACCCCTTAAGCGGGAATGCCGGCGGACAACAGGTCTACCCCTTAAGCGGGAATGCAGGCGGACACCAGGTCTACCCCTTAATCGGGAATGCAGGCGGACAACAGGTCTACCCCTAATCGGGAATACGGGCGGACAACAGGTCTACCCCTTAATCGGGAATGCAGGCGGACAACAGGTCTACCCCTTAATCGGGAATGCAGGCGGACAACAGGTCTACCCCTTAAGCGGGAATGCAGGCGGACAACAGGTCTACCCCTTAAGCGGGAATGCCGGCGGACAACAGGTCTACCCCTTAAGCGGGAATGCAGGCGGACACCAGGTCTACCCCTTAATCGGGAATGCAGGCGGACAACAGGTCTACCCCTTAATCGGGAATGCAGGCGGACAACAGGTCTACCCCTTAATCGGGAATGCAGGCGGACAACAGGTCTACCCCTTAAGCGGGAATGCAGGCGGACAACAGGTCTACCCCTTAAGCGGGAATGCCGGCGGACAACAGGTCTACCCCTTAAGCGGGAATGCCGGCGGACACCAGGTCTACCCCTTAATCGGGAATGCCGGCGGACACCAGGTCTACCCCTTAATCGGGAATGCAGGCGGACACCAGGTCTACCCCTTAATCAAGAATGCAGGCGGACAACAGGTCTACCCCTTAAGCGGGAATGCCGGCGGACAACAGGTCTACCCCTTAATCGGGAATGCAGGCGGACACCAGGTCTACCCTTAATCGGGAATGCAGGCGGACAACAGGTCTACCCCTAATCGGGAATGCGGGCGGACAACAGGTCTACCCCTTAAGCGGGAATGCCGGCGGACAACAGGTCTACCCCTTAATCGGGAATGCAGGCGGACAACAGGTCTACCCCTTAAGCGGGAATGCCGGCGGACACCAGGTCTACCCCTTAAGCGGGAATGCAGGCGGACAACAGGTCTACCCCTTAAGCGGGAATGCCGGCGGACACCAGGTCTACCCCTTAATCGGGAATGCAGGCGGACACCAGGTCTACCCCTTAAGCGGGAATGCCGGCGGACACCAGGTCTACCCCTTAAGCGGGAATGCCGGCGGACACCAGGTCTACCCCTTAATCGGGAATGCAGGCGGACACCAGGTCTACCCCTTAATCAGGAATGCAGGCGGACAACAGGTCTACCCCTTAAGCGGGAATGCCGGCGGACAACAGGTCTACCCCTTAATCGGGAATGCAGGCGGACACCAGGTCTACCCCTTAATCGGGAATGCAGGCGGACAACAGGTCTACCCTTAATCGGGAATGCGGGCGGACAACAGGTCTACCCCTTAATCGGGAATGCAGGCGGACAACAGGTCTACCCCTTAAGCGGGAATGCCGGCGGACACCAGGTCTACCCCTTAAGCGGGAATGCAGGCGGACAACAGGTCTACCCCTTAAGCGGGAATGCCGGCGGACACCAGGTCTACCCCTTAATCGGGAATGCAGGCGGACACCAGGTCTACCCCTTAAGCGGGAATGCCGGCGGACACCAGGTCTACCCCTTAAGCGGGAATGCAGGCGGACAACAGGTCTACCCCTTAAGCGGGAATGCCGGCGGACACCAGGTCTACCCCTTAATCGGGAATGCAGGCGGACACCAGGTCTACCCCTTAAGCGGGAATGCCGGCGGACAACAGGTCTACCCCTTAAGCGGGAATGCCGGCGGACACCAGGTCTACCCCTTAAGCGGGAATGCCGGCGGACACCAGGTCTACCCCTTAATCGGGAATGCAGGCGGACACCAGGTCTACCCCTTAATCAAGGAATGCAGGCGGACAACAGGTCTACCCCTTTAGCGGGAATGCCGGCGGACAACAGGTCTACCCCTTAAGCGGGAATGCAGGCGGACACCAGGTCTACCCCTTAATCGGGAATGCGGGCGGACAACAGGTCTACCCCTAATCGGGAATACGGGCGGACAACAGGTCTACCCCTTAAGCGGGAATGCCGGCGGACAACAGGTCTACCCCTTAATCGGGAATGCCGGCGGACAACAGGTCTACCCCTTAATCGGGAATGCAGGCGGACACCAGGTCTACCCCTTAATCGGGAATGCAGGCGGACAACAGGTCTACCCCTTAATCGGGAATGCGGGCGGACAACAGGTCTACCCCTTAAGCGGGAATGCCGGCGGACAACAGGTCTACCCCTTAATCGGGAATGCAGGCGGACAACAGGTCTACCCCTTAATCGGGAATGCAGGCGGACACCAGGTCTACCCCTTAATCGGGAATGCAGGCGGACAACAGGTCTACCCCTAATCGGGAATACGGGCGGACAACAGGTCTACCCCTTAAGCGGGAATGCCGGCGGACAACAGGTCTACCCCTTAATCGGGAATGCAGGCGGACAACAGGTCTACCCCTAATCGGGAATAGCAGGCGGACAACAGGTCTACCCCTTAATCGGGAATGCAGGCGGACAACAGGTCTACCCCTAATCGGGAATGCGGGCGGACAACAGGTCTACCCCTTAATCGGGAATGCAGGCGGACAACAGGTCTACCCCTTAATCGGGAATGCAGGCGGACAACAGGTCTACCCCTAATCGGGAATGCAGGCGGACAACAGGTCTACCCCTTAAGCGGGAATGCCGGCGGACAACAGGTCTACCCCTTAATCGGGAATGCAGGCGGACAACAGGTCTACCCCTTAATCGGGAATGCAGGCGGACACCAGGTCTACCCCTTAATCGGGAATGCAGGCGGACAACAGGTCTACCCCTTAATCGGGAATGCGGGCGGACAACAGGTCTACCCCTTAAGCGGGAATGCCGGCGGACAACAGGTCTACCCCTTAATCGGGAATGCAGGCGGACAACAGGTCTACCCCTTAATCGGGAATGCAGGCGGACACCAGGTCTACCCCCCCTAATCGGGGAATGCGGGCGGACAACAGGTCTACCCCTTAATCGGGAATGCAGGGCGGACAACAGGTCTACCCCTTAATCGGGAATGCCGGGCGGACAACAGGTCTACCCCTTAATCGGGAATGCAGGCGGACAACAGGTCTACCCCTTAATCGGGAATGCAGGCGGACAACAGGTCTACCCCTTAATCGGGAATGCAGGCGGACAACAGGTCTACCCTTAATCCGGGAATGCCGGCGGACAACAGGTCTACCCCTTAATCGGGAATGCAGGCGGACAACAGGTCTACCCCTTAATCGGGAATGCAGGCGGACAACAGGTCTACCCCTTAAGCGGGAATACGGGCGGACAACAGGTCTACCCCTTAAGCGGGAATGCCGGCGGACACCAGGTCTACCCCTTAAGCGGGAATGCAGGCGGACACCAGGTCTACCCCCTTAAGCGGGAATGCAGGCGGACAACAGGTCTACCCCTTAATCGGGAATGCAGGCGGACAACAGGTCTACCCCTTAAGCGGGAATGCAGGCGGACAACAGGTCTACCCCTTAAGCGGGAATGCAGGCGGACAACAGGTCTACCCCTTAATCGGGAATGCAGGCGGACAACAGGTCTACCCCTTAAGCGGGAATGCCGGCGGACAACAGGTCTACCCCTTAATCGGGAATGCAGGCGGACACCAGGTCTACCCCTTAATCGGGAATGCAGGCGGACACCAGGTCTACCCCTTAATCGGGAATGCAGGCGGACAACAGGTCTACCCCTTAAGTCGGGAATGCCGGGCGGACAACAGGTCTACCCCTTAATCGGGAATGCAGGCGGACACCAGGTCTACCCCTTAATCGGGAATGCAGGCGGACAACAGGTCTACCCCTTAATCAGGGAATACGGGCGGACAACAGGTCTACCCCTTAAGCGGGAATGCCGGGCGGACAACAGGTCTACCCCTTAATCGGGAATGCAGGCGGACAACAGGTCTACCCCTTAATCGGGAATGCCGGCGGACAACAGGTCTACCCCTTAATCGGGAATGCAGGCGGACAACAGGTCTACCCCTTAATCGGGAATGCCGGCGGACAACAGGTCTACCCCTTAATCGGGAATGCAGGCGGACAACAGGTCTACCCCTTAAGCGGGAATGCAGGCGGACAACAGGTCTACCCCTTAAGCGGGAATGCCGGCGGACAACAGGTCTACCCCTTAATCGGGAATGCAGGCGGACAACAGGTCTACCCCTTAATCGGGAATGGGGCGGACAACAGGTCTACCCCTTAAGCGGGAATGCCGGCGGACAACAGGTCTACCCCTTAATCGGGAATGCAGGCGGACACCAGGTCTACCCCTTAATCGGGGAATGCAGGCGGACAACAGGTCTACCCCTAATCGGGGAATGCGGGCGGACAACAGGTCTACCCCTTAATCGGGAATGCAGGCGGACAACAGGTCTACCCCTTAATCGGGGAATGCGGGCGGACAACAGGTCTACCCCTTAATCGGGAATGCAGGCGGACAACAGGTCTACCCCTTAATCGGGAATGCGGGCGGACAACAGGTCTACCCCTTAATCGGGAATGCAGGCGGACAACAGGTCTACCCCTTAATCGGGAATGCGGGCGGACAACAGGTCTACCCCTTAAGCGGGAATGCCGGCGGACAACAGGTCTACCCCTTAATCGGGAATGCAGGCGGACAACAGGTCTACCCCTTAATCGGGAATGCAGGCGGACACCAGGTCTACCCCTTAAGCGGGAATGCAGGCGGACAACAGGTCTACCCCTTAATCGGGAATGCAGGGCGGACAACAGGTCTACCCCTTAAGCGGGAATGCAGGCGGACAACAGGTCTACCCCTTAAGCGGGAATGCCGGCGGACACCAGGTCTACCCCTTAAGCGGGAATGCGGGCGGACAACAGGTCTACCCCTTAATCGGGAATGCAGGCGGACAACAGGTCTACCCCTTAAGCGGGAATGCCGGGCGGACACCAGGTCTACCCCTTAATCGGGAATGCAGGCGGACAACAGGTCTACCCCTTAATCGGGAATGCAGGCGGACAACAGGTCTACCCCTTAATCGGGGAATGCAGGCGGACAACAGGTCTACCCCTTAATCGGGAATGCAGGCGGACAACAGGTCTACCCCTTAATCGGGAATGCAGGGCGGACAACAGGTCTACCCCTTAATCGGGAATGCAGGCGGACACCAGGTCTACCCCTTAATCGGGAATGCAGGCGGACAACAGGTCTACCCCTTAATCGGGAATGCGGGCGGACAACAGGTCTACCCCTTAAGCGGGAATGCCGGCGGACAACAGGTCTACCCCTTAAGCGGGAATGCGGGCGGACAACAGGTCTACCCCTTAATCGGGGAATGCAGGCGGACACCAGGTCTACCCCTTAATCGGGAATGCAGGCGGACAACAGGTCTACCCCTTAATCGGGAATGCGGGCGGACAACAGGTCTACCCCTTAAGCGGGAATGCCGGCGGACAACAGGTCTACCCCTTAATCGGGAATGCAGGCGGACAACAGGTCTACCCCTAATCGGGAATAAGGGCGGACAACAGGTCTACCCCTTAATCGGGAATGCAGGCGGACAACAGGTCTACCCCTAATCGGGAATACGGGCGGACAACAGGTCTACCCCTTAAGCGGGAATGCCGGCGGACAACAGGTCTACCCCTTAATCGGGAATGCAGGCGGACAACAGGTCTACCCCTAATCGGGAATAAGGGCGGACAACAGGTCTACCCCTTAAGCGGGAATGCCGGCGGACAACAGGTCTACCCCTTAATCGGGAATGCAGGCGGACAACAGGTCTACCCCTTAATCGGGAATGCAGGCGGACACCAGGTCTACCCCTTAATCGGGAATGCAGGCGGACAACAGGTCTACCCCTAATCGGGAATACGGGCGGACAACAGGTCTACCCCTTAAGCGGGAATGCCGGCGGACAACAGGTCTACCCCTTAATCGGGAATGCAGGCGGACAACAGGTCTACCCCTTAATCGGGAATGCAGGCGGACAACAGGTCTACCCCCTAATCGGGAATACGGGCGGACAACAGGTCTACCCCTTAAGCGGGAATGCCGGCGGACAACAGGTCTACCCCTTAATCGGGAATGCAGGCGGACAACAGGTCTACCCCTTAATCGGGGAATAAGGGCGGACAACAGGTCTACCCCTTAATCGGGAATGCAGGCGGACAACAGGTCTACCCCTTAATCGGGAATACGGGCGGACAACAGGTCTACCCCTTAATCGGGAATGCAGGCGGACAACAGGTCTACCCCTTAATCGGGAATACGGGCGGACAACAGGTCTACCCCTTAAGCGGGAATGCCGGCGGACAACAGGTCTACCCCTTAATCGGGAATGCAGGCGGACAACAGGTCTACCCCCTAATCGGGAATAAGGGCGGACAACAGGTCTACCCCTTAGCGGGAATGCCGGCGGACAACAGGTCTACCCCTTAAGCGGGAATGCAGGCGGACACCAGGTCTACCCCTTAATCGGGAATGCAGGCGGACAACAGGTCTACCCCCTAATCGGGAATACGGGCGGACAACAGGTCTACCCCTTAAGCGGGAATGCCGGCGGACAACAGGTCTACCCCTTTCTCGGGAATGCAGGCGGACAACAGGTCTACCCCTTAATCGGGAATGCCGGCGGACAACAGGTCTACCCCTTAAGCGGGAATGCAGGCGGACAACAGGTCTACCCCTTCAGCGGGAATGAAGGCGGACAACAGGTCTACCCCTTAAGCGGGAATGCCGGCGGACACCAGGTCTACCACTTAATCGGGAATGCAGGCGGACAACAGGTCTACCCCTTAATCGGGAATGCAGGCGGACAACAGGTCTACCCCTTAATCGGGAATGCAGGCGGACAACAGGTCTACCCCTTAAGCGGGAATGCCGGCGGACACCAGGTCTACCCCTTAAGCGGGAATGCCGGCGGACACCAGGTCTACCCCTTAATCGGGAATGCAGGCGGACAACAGGTCTACCCCTTCAGCGGGAATGCCGGCGGACAACAGGTCTACCCCTTAAGCGGGAATGCCGGCGGACACCAGGTCTACCCCTTAATCGGGAATGCAGGCGGACAACAGGTCTACCCCTTCATCGGGAATGCAGGCGGACACCAGGTCTACCCCTTAAGCGGGAATGCAGGCGGACACCAGGTCTACCCCTTAATCGGGAATGCAGGCGGACAACAGGTCTACCCCTTAAGCGGGAATGCCGGCGGACAACAGGTCTACCCCTTAAGCGGGAATGCAGGCGGACAACAGGTCTACCCCTTTCTCGGGAAAGCCGGCGGACACCAGGTCTACCCCTTAAGCGGGAATGCCGGCGGACACCAGGTCTACCCCTTAAGCGGGAATGCAGGCGGACAACAGGTCTACCCCTTAAGCGGGAATGCCGGCGGACACCAGGTCTACCCCTTAAGCGGGAATGCAGGCGGACAACAGGTCTACCCCTTAAGCGGGAATGCCGGCGGACACCAGGTCTACCCCTTAAGCGGGAATGCATGCGGACACCAGGTCTACCCCTTAATCGGGAATGCAGGCGGACAACAGGTCTACCCCTTAAGCGGGAATGCCGGCGGACACCAGGTCTACCCCTTAATCGGGAATGCAGGCGGACACCAGGTCTACCCCTTAATCGGGAATGCAGGCGGACAACAGGTCTACCCCTTCAGCGGGAATGAAGGCGGACAACAGGTCTACCCCTTAAGCGGGAATGCCGGCGGACACCAGGTCTACCCCTTAATCGGGAATGCAGGCGGACAACAGGTCTACCCCTTAATCGGGAATGCAGGCGGACAACAGGTCTACCCCTTAAGCGGGAATGCCGGCGGACACCAGGTCTACCCCTTAATCGGGAATGCAGGCGGACAACAGGTCTACCCCTTAATCGGGAATGCAGGCGGACAACAGGTCTACCCCTTAATCGGGAATGCAGGCGGACAACAGGTCTACCCCGCTGGCTGGGTAGACCTGGTGTCCCCCGAAGTGCGCTAAGGGTCGCTGTTTCGGCTGCCTCCGGCTGCCTCATCGTAGGAGGCGGCGTGCTCCGCTGCGCCACCCCGGTCACCTAGGCTTCGTTCTCTTGTGCTCGTCGGCCTCCTGGGCCCCGCTTGTCCGTATCATGGGAGACAGGGTTACGGGCGGTCTCCCCGCAGGCTGTGCAGTGCCTGTGTCCGTAGGCGGAAAAGGGCGGCCGCGCGGGGCGGTCGTGCCGGCCCAGGAACCGTACCGCCAATGCACGGCAAGGACTCTCCCGTGGCCTTGTCCGGCATTCCCGTAACCCCCAGTTGACTGAGACAGGTGGAGGCGAGGCGAGCTGCTCCCCGGCCCGGGCCAGGCGAGGCGGGGAGGCGCGAGGGCGAGAGAAGCCGCCGGCGTGTCCCGCTGCGGCCCGGCTGCTGCCGGTTCCGTGGAAAAAAGAGTGCAGCGGGCGAGATGCGAGCTGCACCCCGGCCCAGGCGAGGCGCGGGCCGAAAGAGCGAGCCGCGAGAGAGAAGCCGCGAGCGCGTGTCCCGCTCCGGCCCGGCTGCTGCCGGTTTCGCGAAAAGCGAGCGATGCGAGCTGTGCTCCCCGGCCCAGGCCAGGTGAGGCGGGGAGACCCGAGAAGCGAGAGCGAAGCCGCGAGCGCGTGTCCCGCTCCGGCCCGGCTGCTGCCGGTTTCGCGAAAAGCGAGCGATGCGAGCTGTGCTCCCCGGCCCAGGCCAGGTGAGGCGGGGAGACCCGAGAAGCGAGAGCGAAGCCGCGAGCGCGTGTCCCGCTCCGGCCCGGCTGCTGCCGGTTTCGCGAAAAGCGAGCGATGCGAGCTGTGCTCCCCGGCCCAGGCCAGGTGAGGCGGGAGACCCGAGAAGCGAGAGCGAAGCCGCGAGCGCGTGTCCCGCTCCGGCCCGGCTGCTGCCGGTTTCGCGAAAGCGAGCGATGCGAGCTGTGCTCCCCGGCCCAGGCCAGGTGAGGCGGGAGACCCCGAGAAGCGAGAGCGAAGCCGCGAGCGCGTGTCCCGCTCCGGCCCGGCTGCTGCCGGTTTCGCGAGAAGGGGGAGCCGGGTGCCCGCTCGCTCCTCCGGCGATGGTGGCGGGCGAGGCGGCGGCGCCTCGTTCTTTTTCCGCCCGGCCTTAAGCCGGGGCCGGCCCGCTCTGGCGGGTGCGGCGTTCTTCGGCTGCCGGTCCGGTGCGCTTTTACCGGCAGCCGGGGCTGGACGCGGCCGGGGTTGCGTTGAGCCTGCCGAGAGGTAGGTTCCCCGGCCCCTTCCCCGAGAGCTCCCCCGAGAGCACGGCTCGCTCGGCCGCCGAGGTGGCCGCGCCTCGTTCCCCGCTCCC
>JAKWBO010000070.1:75000-95000 GCA_034336685.1 Luscinia luscinia | reverse complement strand
TGCCGCTAGCCGGTCTCGGCCTTTCGCGCCGCGGGGTAGACCTGGTGCCGCTAGCCGGTCTCGGCCTTTCGCGCCCGCCGCGGGGTAGACCTGTTGCCGCTAGCCGGTCTTACACTTTCGCGCCGCGCCGCGGTAGACCTATTGCCGCTAGCCGGTCTTACACTTTCGCGCCGCGCCGCGGTAGACCTGGTGCCGCTAGCCGGTCTCTGCCTTTCGCGCCGGCCTGCGGGGTAGACCTATTGCCGCTAGCCGGTCTCGGCCTTTCGCGCCGGCCGCGGGGTAGACCTGTTGCCGCTAGCCGGTCTCGGCCTTTCGCGCCCCGCCGCGGTAGACCTATTGCCGCTAGCCGGTCTTACACTTTCGCGCCGCGGGGTAGACCTGTGCCGCTAGCCGGTCTCTGCCTTTCGCGCCGGCCTGCGGGGTAGACCTGTGCCGCTAGCCGGTCTCGGCCTTTCGCGCCCCGCCGCGAAGTAGACCTGTTGCCGCTAGCCGGTCTTACACTTTCGCGCCGCGCCGCCGGTAGACCTGTTGCCGCTAGCCGGTCTCTGCCTTTCGCGCCGGCCTGCGGGTAGACCTGGTGCCGCTAGCCGGTCTCGGCCTTTCGCGCCCGCCGCGGGGTAGACCTGTTGCCGCTAGCCGGTCTTACACTTTCGCGCCGCGCCGCGGGGTAGACCTGTTGCCGCTAGCCGGTCTGCCTTTCGCGCCGGACTGCGGGGTAGACCTGGTGCCGCTAGCCGGTCTCGGCCTTTCGCGCCCCGCCGCGGGGTAGACCTGGTGCCGCTAGCCGGTCTCGGCCTTTCGCGCCGCGCCGCGGGGTAGACCTGGTGCCGCTAGCCGGTCTCGGCCTTTCGCGCCCCGCCGCGGGGTAGACCTGTTGCCGCTAGCCGGTCTCGGCCTTTCGCGCCCCGCCGCGGGGTAGACCTGGTGCCGTCCGCCTTTCGCGCCCTATGACCTACCCTTAAGCGGGAATGCCGGCGGACACCAGGTCTACCCCTTAATCGGGAATGCAGGCGGACAACAGGTCTACCCCTTAATCAAGAATGCAGGCGGACAACAGGTCTACCCCTTAAGCGGGAATGCAGGCGGACAACAGGTCTACCCCTTAAGCGGGAATGCCGGCGGACACCAGGTCTACCCCTTAAGCGGGAATGCAGGCGGACACCAGGTCTACCCCTTAATCGGGAATGCAGGCGGACAACAGGTCTACCCCTTAATCGGGAATGCAGGCGGACAACAGGTCTACCCCTTAAGCGGGAATGCAGGCGGACAACAGGTCTACCCCTTAAGCGGGAAGGCAGGCGGACAACAGGTCTACCCCTTAAGCGGGAATGCCGGCGGACAACAGGTCTACCCCTTAAGCGGGAATGCAGGCGGACGCAGGTCTACCCCTTCATCGGGAATGCCGGCGGACACCAGGTCTACCCCTTAATCGGGAATGCAGGCGGACACCAGGTCTACCCCTTAATCAAGAATGCAGGCGGACAACAGGTCTACCCCTTAAGCGGGAATGCCGGCGGACACCAGGTCTACCCCTTAATCGGGAATGCGGGGCGGACAACAGGTCTACCCCTTAAGCGGGAATGCCGGCGGACAACAGGTCTACCCCTTAATCGGGAATGCAGGCGGACAACAGGTCTACCCCCTAATCGGGAATACGGGCGGACAACAGGTCTACCCCTTAGCGGGAATGCCGGCGGACAACAGGTCTACCCCTTAATCGGGAATGCAGGCGGACACCAGGTCTACCCCTTAAGCGGGAATGCCGGCGGACAACAGGTCTACCCTTAAGCGGGAATACGGGCGGACAACAGGTCTACCCCTTAATCGGGAATGCAGGCGGACAACAGGTCTACCCCTTAATCAAGAATGCAGGCGGACAACAGGTCTACCCCTTAAGCGGGAATGCAGGCGGACAACAGGTCTACCCCTTAAGCGGGAATGCCGGCGGACACCAGGTCTACCCCTTAAGCGGGAATGCAGGCGGACACCAGGTCTACCCCTTAATCGGGAAGGCAGGCGGACAACAGGTCTACCCCTTAATCGGGAATGCAGGCGGACAACAGGTCTACCCCTTAAGCGGGAATGCAGGCGGACAACAGGTCTACCCCTTAAGCGGGAAGGCAGGCGGACAACAGGTCTACCCCTTAAGCGGGAATGCAGGCGGACAACAGGTCTACCCCTTAAGCGGGAATGCCGGCGGACACCAGGTCTACCCCTTAATCGGGAATGCAGGCGGACACCAGGTCTACCCCTTAATCGGGAATGCAGGCGGACACCAGGTCTACCCCTTAAGCGGGGAATGCAGGCGGACAACAGGTCTACCCCTTAAGCGGGAATGCCGGCGGACAACAGGTCTACCCCTTAATCGGGAATGCAGGCGGACACCAGGTCTACCCCTTAAGCGGGAATGCAGGCGGACAACAGGTCTACCCCTTAAGCGGGAATACGGGCGGACAACAGGTCTACCCTAGCGGAAATGCCGGCGGACACCAGGTCTACCCTTAATCGGGAATGCAGGCGGACAACAGGTCTACCCCTTAAGCGGGAATGCCGGCGGACACCAGGTCTACCCCTTAAGCGGGAATGCAGGCGGACAACAGGTCTACCCCTTAAGCGGGAATGCGGGCGGACACCAGGTCTACCCCTTAATCGGGAAGGCAGGCGGACACCAGGTCTACCCCTTAAGCGGGAATGCCGGCGGACAACAGGTCTACCCCTTAAGCGGGAATGCCGGCGGACACCAGGTCTACCCCTTAATCGGGAATGCAGGCGGACACCAGGTCTACCCCTTAATCAAGAATGCAGGCGGACAACAGGTCTACCCCTTTAGCGGGAATGCCGGCGGACAACAGGTCTACCCCTTAATCGGGAATGCAGGCGGACACCAGGTCTACCCCTTAATCGGGAATGCAGGCGGACAACAGGTCTACCCCTAATCGGGAATACGGGCGGACAACAGGTCTACCCCTTAATCGGGAATGCAGGCGGACAACAGGTCTACCCCTTAAGCGGGGAAAGCCGGCGGACACCAGGTCTACCCCTTAAGCGGGAATGCAGGCGGACAACAGGTCTACCCCTTAAGCGGGAATGCCGGCGGACAACAGGTCTACCCCTTAATCGGGAATGCAGGCGGACAACAGGTCTACCCCTTAAGCGGGAAAGCCGGCGGACACCAGGTCTACCCCTTAAGCGGGAATGCAGGCGGACAACAGGTCTACCCCTTAGCGGAAAGCCGGCGGACACCAGGTCTACCCCTTAATCGGGAAGGCAGGCGGACACCAGGTCTACCCCTTAAGCGGGAATGCCGGCGGACAACAGGTCTACCCCTTAAGCGGGAATGCCGGCGGACACCAGGTCTACCCCTTAAGCGGGAATGCCGGCGGACACCAGGTCTACCCCTTAATCGGGAATGCAGGCGGACACCAGGTCTACCCCTTAATCAAGAATGCAGGCGGACAACAGGTCTACCCCTTTAGCGGGAATGCCGGCGGACAACAGGTCTACCCCTTAAGCGGGAATGCAGGCGGACACCAGGTCTACCCCTTAATCGGGAATGCAGGCGGACAACAGGTCTACCCCTAATCGGGAATACGGGCGGACAACAGGTCTACCCCTTAATCGGGAATGCAGGCGGACAACAGGTCTACCCCTTAATCGGGAATGCAGGCGGACAACAGGTCTACCCCTTAAGCGGGAATGCAGGCGGACAACAGGTCTACCCCTTAATCGGGAATGCAGGCGGACAACAGGTCTACCCCTAATCGGGAATACGGGCGGACAACAGGTCTACCCCTTAAGCGGGAATGCCGGCGGACAACAGGTCTACCCCTTAATCGGGAATGCAGGCGGACAACAGGTCTACCCCTTAATCGGGAATGCAGGCGGACACCAGGTCTACCCCTTAATCGGGAATGCAGGCGGACAACAGGTCTACCCCTTAATCGGGAATACGGGGCGGACAACAGGTCTACCCCTTAAGCGGGAATGCAGGCGGACACAGGTCTACCCCTTAATCGGGAATGCAGGCGGACAACAGGTCTACCCCTTAATCGGGAATGCAGGGCGGACAACAGGTCTACCCCTTAATCGGGAATGCAGGCGGACAACAGGTCTACCCCTTAATCGGGAATACGGGCGGACAACAGGTCTACCCCTTAAGCGGGGAATGCCGGCGGACAACAGGTCTACCCCTTAATCGGGAATGCAGGCGGACAACAGGTCTACCCCTTAATCGGGAATACGGGCGGACAACAGGTCTACCCCTTAAGCGGGGAATGCCGGCGGACAACAGGTCTACCCCTTAATCGGGAATGCAGGCGGACAACAGGTCTACCCCTTAATCGGGAATGCAGGCGGACACCAGGTCTACCCCTTAATCGGGAATGCAGGCGGACAACAGGTCTACCCCTTAATCGGGAATGCGGGCGGACAACAGGTCTACCCCTTAAGCGGGAATGCCGGCGGACAACAGGTCTACCCCTTAATCGGGAATGCAGGCGGACAACAGGTCTACCCCTTAATCGGGAATGCAGGCGGACACCAGGTCTACCCCTTAATCGGGAATGCAGGCGGACAACAGGTCTACCCCTTAATCGGGAATGCGGGCGGACAACAGGTCTACCCCTTAAGCGGGAATGCCGGCGGACAACAGGTCTACCCCTTAATCGGGAATGCAGGCGGACAACAGGTCTACCCCTTAATCGGGAATGCGGGCGGACAACAGGTCTACCCCTTAATCGGGAATGCAGGCGGACAACAGGTCTACCCCTTATCGGGAATGCAGGCGGACAACAGGTCTACCCCTTAATCGGGAATGCAGGCGGACAACAGGTCTACCCCCTTAATCGGGAATGCAGGCGGACAACAGGTCTACCCCTTAATCGGGAATGCAGGCGGACAACAGGTCTACCCCTTAAGCGGGAATGCCGGCGGACAACAGGTCTACCCCTTAATCGGGAATGCAGGCGGACAACAGGTCTACCCCTTAATCGGGAATGCAGGCGGACAACAGGTCTACCCCTTAAGCGGGAATGCCGGCGGACAACAGGTCTACCCCTTAATCGGGAATGCAGGCGGACAACAGGTCTACCCCTTAATCGGGAATGCAGGCGGACAACAGGTCTACCCCTTAAGCGGGAATGCAGGCGGACAACAGGTCTACCCCTTAAGCGGGAATGCAGGCGGACAACAGGTCTACCCCTTAATCGGGAATGCAGGCGGACAACAGGTCTACCCCTTAAGCGGGAATGCAGGCGGACAACAGGTCTACCCCTTAATCGGGAATGCAGGCGGACAACAGGTCTACCCCTTAATCGGGAATGCAGGCGGACAACAGGTCTACCCCTTAATCGGGAATGCAGGCGGACAACAGGTCTACCCCTTAAGCGGGAATGCAGGCGGACAACAGGTCTACCCCTTAATCGGGAATGCAGGCGGACAACAGGTCTACCCCTTAATCGGGAATGCAGGCGGACAACAGGTCTACCCCTTAAGCGGGAATGCCGGCGGACAACAGGTCTACCCCTTAATCGGGAATGCAGGCGGACAACAGGTCTACCCCTTAATCGGGAATGCAGGCGGACAACAGGTCTACCCCTTAATCGGGGAATGCAGGCGGACAACAGGTCTACCCCTTAAGCGGGAATGCAGGCGGACAACAGGTCTACCCCTTAATCGGGAATGCAGGCGGACAACAGGTCTACCCCTTAATCGGGAATGCGGGCGGACAACAGGTCTACCCCTTAAGCGGGAATGCCGGCGGACAACAGGTCTACCCCTTAATCGGGAATGCAGGCGGACAACAGGTCTACCCCTTAATCGGGAATGCAGGGCGGACAACAGGTCTACCCCTTAAGCGGGAATGCCGGCCCGGACAACAGGTCTACCCCTTAAGCGGGAATGCAGGCGGACACCAGGTCTACCCCTTAATCGGGAATGCAGGCGGACAACAGGTCTACCCCTTAATCGGGAATGCAGGCGGACAACAGGTCTACCCCTTAAGCGGGAATGCCGGCGGACAACAGGTCTACCCCTTAGTCGGGAATGCAGGCGGACAACAGGTCTACCCCTTAAGCGGGAATGCCGGCGGACACCAGGTCTACCCCTTAAGCGGGAATGCAGGCGGACAACAGGTCTACCCCTTAATCGGGAATGCAGGCGGACAACAGGTCTACCCCTTAATCGGGAATGCAGGCGGACAACAGGTCTACCCCTTAAGCGGGAATGCCGGCGGACAACAGGTCTACCCCTTAATCGGGAATGCAGGCGGACAACAGGTCTACCCCTTAATCGGGAATGCAGGCGGACAACAGGTCTACCCCTTAGTCGGGAATGCAGGCGGACAACAGGTCTACCCCTTAATCGGGAATGCAGGCGGACAACAGGTCTACCCCTTAAGCGGGAATGCCGGCGGACAACAGGTCTACCCCTTAATCGGGAATGCAGGCGGACAACAGGTCTACCCCTTAATCGGGAATGCAGGCGGACAACAGGTCTACCCCTTAATCGGGAATGCAGGCGGACAACAGGTCTACCCCTTAATCGGGAATGCAGGCGGACAACAGGTCTACCCCTTAAGCGGGAATGCCGGCGGACAACAGGTCTACCCCTTAAGCGGGAATGCAGGCGGACAACAGGTCTACCCCTTAATCGGGAATGCAGGCGGACAACAGGTCTACCCCTTAATCGGGAATGCAGGCGGACAACAGGTCTACCCCTTAATCGGGAATGCAGGCGGACAACAGGTCTACCCCTTAAGCGGGAATGCAGGCGGACAACAGGTCTACCCCTTAATCGGGAATGCAGGCGGACAACAGGTCTACCCCTTAATCGGGAATGCAGGCGGACAACAGGTCTACCCCTTAAGCGGGAATGCAGGCGGACAACAGGTCTACCCCTTAATCGGGAATGCAGGCGGACAACAGGTCTACCCCTTAATCGGGAATGCAGGCGGACAACAGGTCTACCCCTTAAGCGGGAATGCAGGCGGACAACAGGTCTACCCCTTAATCGGGAATGCGGGCGGACAACAGGTCTACCCCTTAAGCGGGAATGCCGGCGGACAACAGGTCTACCCCTTAATCGGGAATGCAGGCGGACAACAGGTCTACCCTTAATCGGGAATGCAGGCGGACAACAGGTCTACCCCTTAAGCGGGAATGCAGGCGGACAACAGGTCTACCCCTTAATCGGGAATGCAGGCGGACAACAGGTCTACCCCTTAGTCGGGAATGCAGGCGGACAACAGGTCTACCCCTTAATCGGGAATGCAGGCGGACAACAGGTCTACCCCTTAATCGGGAATGCAGGCGGACAACAGGTCTACCCCTTAATCGGGAATGCAGGCGGACAACAGGTCTACCCCTTAATCGGGAATGCAGGCGGACAACAGGTCTACCCCTTAAGCGGGAATGCAGGCGGACAACAGGTCTACCCCTTAATCGGGAATGCAGGCGGACAACAGGTCTACCCCTTAATCGGGAATGCAGGCGGACAACAGGTCTACCCCTTAATCGGGAATGCAGGCGGACAACAGGTCTACCCCTTAATCGGGAATGCAGGCGGACAACAGGTCTACCCCTTAATCGGGAATGCAGGCGGACAACAGGTCTACCCCTTAAGCGGGAATGCAGGCGGACAACAGGTCTACCCCTTAGTCGGGAATGCAGGCGGACAACAGGTCTACCCCTTAATCGGGAATGCAGGCGGACAACAGGTCTACCCCTTAATCGGGAATGCAGGCGGACAACAGGTCTACCCCTTAATCGGGAATGCAGGCGGACAACAGGTCTACCCCTTAATCGGGAATGCAGGCGGACAACAGGTCTACCCCTTAATCGGGAATGCAGGCGGACAACAGGTCTACCCCTTAATCGGGAATGCAGGCGGACAACAGGTCTACCCCTTAATCGGGAATGCAGGCGGACAACAGGTCTACCCCTTAATCGGGAATGCAGGCGGACAACAGGTCTACCCCTTAATCGGGAATGCAGGCGGACAACAGGTCTACCCCTTAATCGGGAATGCAGGCGGACAACAGGTCTACCCCTTAGTCGGGAATGCAGGCGGACAACAGGTCTACCCCTTAATCGGGAATGCGGGCGGACAACAGGTCTACCCCTTAAGCGGGAATGCCGGCGGACAACAGGTCTACCCCTTAATCGGGAATGCAGGCGGACAACAGGTCTACCCCTTAAGCGGGAATGCAGGCGGACAACAGGTCTACCCCTTAATCGGGAATGCAGGCGGACAACAGGTCTACCCCTTAAGCGGGAATGCAGGCGGACAACAGGTCTACCCCTTAGTCGGGAATGCAGGCGGACAACAGGTCTACCCCTTAAGCGGGAATGCAGGCGGACAACAGGTCTACCCCTTAAGCGGGAATGCAGGCGGACAACAGGTCTACCCCTTAATCGGGAATGCAGGCGGACAACAGGTCTACCCCTTAATCGGGAATGCAGGCGGACAACAGGTCTACCCCTTAAGCGGGAATGCAGGCGGACAACAGGTCTACCCCTTAATCGGGAATGCAGGCGGACAACAGGTCTACCCCTTAATCGGGAATGCAGGCGGACAACAGGTCTACCCCTTAATCGGGAATGCAGGCGGACAACAGGTCTACCCCTTAATCGGGAATGCAGGCGGACAACAGGTCTACCCTTAATCGGGAATGCAGGCGGACAACAGGTCTACCCCTTAATCGGGAATGCAGGCGGACAACAGGTCTACCCCTTAATCGGGAATGCAGGCGGACAACAGGTCTACCCCTTAATCGGGAATGCAGGCGGACAACAGGTCTACCCCTAATCGGGAATGCGGGCGGACAACAGGTCTACCCCTTAAGCGGGAATGCCGGCGGACAACAGGTCTACCCCTTAATCGGGAATGCAGGCGGACAACAGGTCTACCCCTTAATCGGGAATGCAGGCGGACAACAGGTCTACCCCTTAAGCGGGAATGCCGGCGGACAACAGGTCTACCCCTTAAGCGGGAATGCAGGCGGACACCAGGTCTACCCCTTAATCGGGAATGCAGGCGGACAACAGGTCTACCCCTAATCGGGAATGCAGGCGGACAACAGGTCTACCCCTTAAGCGGGAATGCAGGCGGACAACAGGTCTACCCCTTAATCGGGAATGCAGGCGGACAACAGGTCTACCCCTTAAGCGGGAATGCCGGCGGACACCAGGTCTACCCCTTAAGCGGGAATGCAGGCGGACAACAGGTCTACCCCTTAATCGGGAATGCAGGCGGACAACAGGTCTACCCCTTAATCGGGAATGCAGGCGGACAACAGGTCTACCCCTTAAGCGGGAATGCCGGCGGACAACAGGTCTACCCCTTAATCGGGAATGCAGGCGGACAACAGGTCTACCCCTTAATCGGGAATGCAGGCGGACACCAGGTCTACCCCTTAATCGGGAATGCAGGCGGACAACAGGTCTACCCCTTAATCGGGAATGCAGGCGGACAACAGGTCTACCCCTTAAGCGGGAATGCAGGCGGACAACAGGTCTACCCCTTAGTCGGGAATGCAGGCGGACAACAGGTCTACCCCTTAATCGGGAATGCAGGCGGACAACAGGTCTACCCCTTAATCGGGAATGCAGGCGGACAACAGGTCTACCCCTTAATCGGGAATGCAGGCGGACAACAGGTCTACCCCTTAAGCGGGAATGCCGGCGGACAACAGGTCTACCCCTTAATCGGGAATGCAGGCGGACAACAGGTCTACCCCTTAATCGGGAATGCAGGCGGACAACAGGTCTACCCCTTAATCGGGAATGCAGGCGGACAACAGGTCTACCCCTTAATCGGGAATGCGGGCGGACAACAGGTCTACCCCTTAAGCGGGAATGCCGGCGGACAACAGGTCTACCCCTTAATCGGGAATGCAGGCGGACAACAGGTCTACCCCTTAATCGGGAATGCAGGCGGACAACAGGTCTACCCCTTAATCGGGAATGCAGGCGGACAACAGGTCTACCCCTTAATCGGGAATGCAGGCGGACAACAGGTCTACCCCTTAATCGGGAATGCAGGCGGACAACAGGTCTACCCCTTAATCGGGAATGCAGGCGGACACCAGGTCTACCCCTTAATCGGGAATGCAGGCGGACAACAGGTCTACCCCTTAAGCGGGAATGCCGGCGGACAACAGGTCTACCCCTTAATCGGGAATGCAGGCGGACAACAGGTCTACCCCTTAATCGGGAATGCAGGCGGACAACAGGTCTACCCCTTAAGCGGGAATGCCGGCGGACAACAGGTCTACCCCTTAAGCGGGAATGCAGGCGGACAACAGGTCTACCCCTTAATCGGGAATGCAGGCGGACAACAGGTCTACCCCTAATCGGGAATGCGGGCGGACAACAGGTCTACCCCTTAAGCGGGAATGCAGGCGGACAACAGGTCTACCCCTTAATCGGGAATGCAGGCGGACAACAGGTCTACCCCTTAAGCGGGAATGCAGGCGGACAACAGGTCTACCCCTTAAGCGGGAATGCCGGCGGACAACAGGTCTACCCCTTAAGCGGGAATGCAGGCGGACACCAGGTCTACCCCTTAATCGGGAATGCAGGCGGACAACAGGTCTACCCCTTAATCGGGAATGCAGGCGGACAACAGGTCTACCCCTTAAGCGGGAATGCAGGCGGACAACAGGTCTACCCCTTAATCGGGAATGCAGGCGGACAACAGGTCTACCCCTTAAGCGGGAATGCCGGCGGACAACAGGTCTACCCCTTAAGCGGGAATGCCGGCGGACAACAGGTCTACCCCTTAATCGGGAATGCAGGCGGACAACAGGTCTACCCCTTAATCGGGAATGCAGGCGGACACCAGGTCTACCCCTTAATCGGGAATGCAGGCGGACAACAGGTCTACCCCTTAAGCGGGAATGCCGGCGGACAACAGGTCTACCCCTTAATCGGGAATGCAGGCGGACACCAGGTCTACCCTTAATCGGGAATGCAGGCGGACAACAGGTCTACCCCTTAATCGGGAATGCGGGCGGACAACAGGTCTACCCCTTAAGCGGGAATGCCGGCGGACAACAGGTCTACCCCTTAATCGGGAATGCAGGCGGACAACAGGTCTACCCCTTAAGCGGGAATGCAGGCGGACACCAGGTCTACCCCTTAGTCGGGAATGCAGGCGGACAACAGGTCTACCCCTTAAGCGGGAATGCCGGCGGACAACAGGTCTACCCCTTAATCGGGAATGCAGGCGGACAACAGGTCTACCCCTTAAGCGGGAATGCCGGCGGACAACAGGTCTACCCCTTAAGCGGGAATGCCGGCGGACACCAGGTCTACCCCTTAATCGGGAATGCAGGCGGACACCAGGTCTACCCCTTAATCGGGAATGCAGGCGGACAACAGGTCTACCCCTTAAGCGGGAATGCCGGCGGACAACAGGTCTACCCCTTAATCGGGAATGCAGGCGGACAACAGGTCTACCCCTTAATCGGGAATGCAGGCGGACAACAGGTCTACCCCTTAATCGGGAATGCGGGCGGACAACAGGTCTACCCCTTAATCGGGAATGCAGGCGGACAACAGGTCTACCCCTTAATCGGGAATGCAGGCGGACACCAGGTCTACCCCTTAAGCGGGAATGCAGGCGGACAACAGGTCTACCCCTTAAGCGGGAATGCAGGCGGACAACAGGTCTACCCCTTAATCGGGAATGCAGGCGGACAACAGGTCTACCCCTTAAGCGGGAATGCCGGCGGACAACAGGTCTACCCCTTAAGCGGGAATGCAGGCGGACAACAGGTCTACCCCTTAAGCGGGAATGCAGGCGGACAACAGGTCTACCCCTTAATCGGGAATGCAGGCGGACACCAGGTCTACCCCTTAAGCGGGAATGCAGGCGGACAACAGGTCTACCCCTTAAGCGGGAATGCCGGCGGACACCAGGTCTACCCCTTAAGCGGGAATGCAGGCGGACAACAGGTCTACCCCTTAATCGGGAATGCAGGCGGACAACAGGTCTACCCCTTAATCGGGAATGCAGGCGGACAACAGGTCTACCCCTTAAGCGGGAATGCCGGCGGACAACAGGTCTACCCCTTAAGCGGGAATGCAGGCGGACACCAGGTCTACCCCTTAATCGGGAATGCAGGCGGACAACAGGTCTACCCCTAATCGGGAATGCGGGCGGACAACAGGTCTACCCCTTAAGCGGGAATGCCGGCGGACAACAGGTCTACCCCTTAATCGGGAATGCAGGCGGACAACAGGTCTACCCCTTAATCGGGAATGCAGGCGGACACCAGGTCTACCCCTTAATCGGGAATGCAGGCGGACAACAGGTCTACCCCTAATCGGGAATGCGGGCGGACAACAGGTCTACCCCTTAAGCGGGAATGCCGGCGGACAACAGGTCTACCCCTTAATCGGGAATGCAGGCGGACAACAGGTCTACCCCTTAATCGGGAATGCAGGCGGACAACAGGTCTACCCCTTAATCGGGAATGCAGGCGGACAACAGGTCTACCCCTTAATCGGGAATGCAGGCGGACAACAGGTCTACCCCTTAAGCGGGAATGCCGGCGGACAACAGGTCTACCCCTTAATCGGGAATGCAGGCCGGACAACAGGTCTACCCCTTAATCGGGAATGCAGGCGGACAACAGGTCTACCCCTTAGTCGGGAATGCAGGCGGACAACAGGTCTACCCCTTAATCGGGAATGCAGGCGGACAACAGGTCTACCCCTTAATCGGGGAATGCAGGCGGACAACAGGTCTACCCCTTAATCGGGAATGCAGGCGGACAACAGGTCTACCCCTTAATCGGGAATGCAGGCGGACAACAGGTCTACCCCTTAAGCGGGAATGCCGGCGGACAACAGGTCTACCCCTTAATCGGGAATGCAGGCGGACAACAGGTCTACCCCTTAATCGGGAATGCAGGCGGACACCAGGTCTACCCCTTAATCGGGAATGCAGGCGGACAACAGGTCTACCCCTTAATCGGGAATGCAGGCGGACAACAGGTCTACCCCTTAAGCGGGAATGCAGGCGGACAACAGGTCTACCCCTTAATCGGGAATGCAGGCGGACAACAGGTCTACCCCTTAGTCGGGGAATGCAGGCGGACACCAGGTCTACCCCTTAATCGGGAATGCAGGCGGACAACAGGTCTACCCCTTAATCGGGAATGCGGGCGGACAACAGGTCTACCCCTTAATGCGAGAATGCAGGCGGACAACAGGTCTACCCCTTAATCGGGAATGCAGGCGGACAACAGGTCTACCCCTTAATCGGGAATGCAGGCGGACAACAGGTCTACCCCTTAATCGGGAATGCAGGCGGACAACAGGTCTACCCCTTAATCGGGAATGCAGGCGGACAACAGGTCTACCCCTTAAGCGGGAATGCAGGCGGACAACAGGTCTACCCCTTAATCGGGAATGCAGGCGGACAACAGGTCTACCCCTTAATCGGGAATGCAGGCGGACAACAGGTCTACCCCTTAAGCGGGAATGCAGGCGGACAACAGGTCTACCCCTTAAGCGGGAATGCAGGCGGACACCAGGTCTACCCCTTAATCGGGAATGCAGGCGGACAACAGGTCTACCCCTTAATCGGGAATGCAGGCGGACAACAGGTCTACCCCTTAATCGGGAATGCAGGCGGACAACAGGTCTACCCCTTAAGCGGGGAATGCAGGCGGACAACAGGTCTACCCCTTAAGCGGGAATGCCGGCGGACAACAGGTCTACCCCTTAAGCGGGAATGCAGGCGGACAACAGGTCTACCCCTTAATCGGGAATGCCGGCGGACAACAGGTCTACCCCTTAATCGGGAATGCAGGCGGACACCAGGTCTACCCCTTAAAGCGGGAATGCGGCGGACAACAGGTCTACCCCTTAAGCGGGAATGCAGGCGGACAACAGGTCTACCCCTTAATCGGGAATGCAGAGCGGACAACAGGTCTACCCCTTAATCGGGAATGCAGGCGGACAACAGGTCTACCCCTTAATCGGGAATGCGGGCGGACAACAGGTCTACCCCTTAAGCGGGAATGCCGGCGGACAACAGGTCTACCCTTAATCGGGAATGCAGGCGGACAACAGGTCTACCCCTTAATCGGGAATGCAGGCGGACACCAGGTCTACCCCTTAATGTCGGGAATGCAGGCGGACAACAGGTCTACCCCTTAAGCGGGAATGCGGGGGACAACAGGTCTACCCCTTAATCGGGAATGCAGGCGGACAACAGGTCTACCCCTTAAGCGGGAATGCAGGCGGACAACAGGTCTACCCCTTAAGCGGGAATGCGAAGCGGACACCAGGTCTACCCCTTAATCGGGAATGCAGGCGGACAACAGGTCTACCCCTTAATGGGGAATGCCGGGGGACAACAGGTCTACCCCTTAAGCGGGAATGCCGGCGGACAACAGGTCTACCCCTTAATCGGGAATGCAGGCGGACAACAGGTCTACCCCTTAATCGGGAATGCAGGCGGACAACAGGTCTACCCCTTAATGGGGAATGCGAGGCGGACAACAGGTCTACCCCTTAATCGGGAATGCAGGCGGACAACAGGTCTACCCCTTAATGCGGGGAATACAGGGCGGACAACAGGTCTACCCCTTAATGGGAATGCGAGGCGGACAACAGGTCTACCCCTTAATGGGGAATGCAGGCGGACAACAGGTCTACCCCTTAATCGGGAATGCAGGCGGACAACAGGTCTACCCCTTAATCGGGAATGCGGGGGACAACAGGTCTACCCCTTAATCGGGAATGCAGGCGGACAACAGGTCTACCCCTTAATCGGGAATGCAGGCGGACAACAGGTCTACCCCTTAATCGGGAATGCAGGCGGACAACAGGTCTACCCCTTAAGCGGGAATGCCGGCGGACAACAGGTCTACCCCTTAAGCGGGAATGCAGGCGGACAACAGGTCTACCCCTTAAGCGGGAATGCAGGCGGACAACAGGTCTACCCTTAATCGGGAATGCGGGCGGACAACAGGTCTACCCCTTAAGCGGGAATGCAGGCGGACAACAGGTCTACCCCTTAATCGGGAATGCAGGCGGACAACAGGTCTACCCCTTAAGCGGGAATGCCGGCGGACAACAGGTCTACCCCTTAAGCGGGAATGCAGGCGGACAACAGGTCTACCCCTTAAGCTCGGGAATGCAGGCGGACAACAGGTCTACCCCTTAATCGGGAATGCAGGCGGACAACAGGTCTACCCCTTAAGCGGGAATGCCGGCGGACAACAGGTCTACCCCTTAATCGGGAATGCAGGCGGACAACAGGTCTACCCCTTAATCGGGAATGCAGGCGGACACCAGGTCACCCCTTAATCGGGAATGCAGGCGGACAACAGGTCTACCCCTAATCGGGAATACGGGCGGACAACAGGTCTACCCCTTAATCGGGAATGCAGGCGGACAACAGGTCTACCCCTTAAGCGGGAATGCAGGCGGACAACAGGTCTACCCCTTAAGCGGGGAATGCAGGGCGGACAACAGGTCTACCCCTTAATCGGGGAATGCAGGCGGACAACAGGTCTACCCCTTAATCGGGAATGCGGGGGACAACAGGTCTACCCCTTAAGCGGGAATGCCGGCGGACAACAGGTCTACCCCTTAATCGGGAATGCAGGCGGACAACAGGTCTACCCCTTAATCGGGAATAAGGGCGGACAACAGGTCTACCCCTTAATCGGGAATGCAGGCGGACAACAGGTCTACCCCTAATCGGGAATACGGGCGGACAACAGGTCTACCCCTTAAGCGGGAATGCCGGCGGACAACAGGTCTACCCCTTAATCGGGGAATGCGGGGGACAACAGGTCTACCCTAATCGGGAATAAGGGCGGACAACAGGTCTACCCCTTAAGCGGGAATGCCGGCGGACAACAGGTCTACCCCTTAATCGGGAATGCAGGCGGACAACAGGTCTACCCTTAATCGGGAATGCAGGCGGACACCAGGTCTACCCCTTAATCGGGAATGCAGGCGGACAACAGGTCTACCCTAATCGGGAATACGGGGGGACAACAGGTCTACCCCTTAAGCGGGAATGCGGGCGGACAACAGGTCTACCCCTTAATCGGGAATGCAGGCGGACACCAGGTCTACCCCTTAATCGGGAATGCAGGCGGACAACAGGTCTACCCCTAATCGGGAATACGGGGCGGACAACAGGTCTACCCCTTAAGCGGGAATGCCGGCGGACAACAGGTCTACCCCTTAATCGGGAATGCAGGCGGACAACAGGTCTACCCCTTAATCGGGAATGCAGGGCGGACAACAGGTCTACCCCTTAATCGGGAATGCAGGCGGACAACAGGTCTACCCCTAATCGGGAATAAAGGCGGACAACAGGTCTACCCCTTAATCGGGAATGCAGGCGGACAACAGGTCTACCCCTAATCGGGAATACGGGCGGACAACAGGTCTACCCCTTAAGCGGGAATGCCGGCGGACAACAGGTCTACCCCTTAATCGGGAATGCAGGCGGACAACAGGTCTACCCCTAATCGGGAATAAGGGGCGGACAACAGGTCTACCCCTTAAGCGGGAATGCCGGCGGACAACAGGTCTACCCCTTAAGCGGGAATGCAGGCGGACACCAGGTCTACCCCTTAATCGGGAATGCAGGCGGACAACAGGTCTACCCTAATCGGGAATACGGGCGGACAACAGGTCTACCCCTTAAGCGGGAATGCGGGCGGACAACAGGTCTACCCTTAGCTCGGGAATGCAGGCGGACAACAGGTCTACCCCTTAATCGGGAATGCCGGCGGACAACAGGTCTACCCCTTAAGCGGGAATGCAGGCGGACAACAGGTCTACCCCTTCAGCGGGAATGCAGGCGGACAACAGGTCTACCCCTTAAGCGGGAATGCCGGCGGACGCAGGTCTACCTTAATCGGGAATGCAGGCGGACAACAGGTCTACCCTTAATCGGGAATGCAGGCGGACAACAGGTCTACCCCTTAATCGGGAATGCAGGCGGACAACAGGTCTACCCCTTAAGCGGGAATGCCGGCGGACACCAGGTCTACCCCTTAAGCGGGGAATGCCGGCGGACACCAGGTCTACCCTTAATCGGGAATGCAGGCGGACAACAGGTCTACCCCTTAGCGGGAATGCCGGCGGACAACAGGTCTACCCCTTAAGCGGGAATGCGGGCGGACGCCAGGTCTACCCCTTAATCGGGAATGCAGGCGGACAACAGGTCTACCCCTTCATCGGGAATGCAGGCGGACACCAGGTCTACCCCTTAAGCGGGAATGCAGGCGGACACCAGGTCTACCCCTTAATCGGGAATGCAGGCGGACAACAGGTCTACCCCTTAAGCGGGAATGCCGGCGGACAACAGGTCTACCCCTTAAGCGGGAATGCAGGCGGACAACAGGTCTACCCCTTTCGCGGGAGGCCGGCGGACACCAGGTCTACCCCTTAAGCGGGAATGCCGGCCGGACACCAGGTCTACCCCTTAAGCGGGAATGCAGGCGGACAACAGGTCTACCCCTTAAGCGGGAATGCCGGCGGACACCAGGTCTACCCCTTAAGCGGGAATGCAGGCGGACAACAGGTCTACCCCTTAAGCGGGGAATGCCGGCGGACACCAGGTCTACCCCTTAAGCGGGAATGCAGGCGGACACAGGTCTACCCCTTAATCGGGAATGCAGGCGGACAACAGGTCTACCCCTTAAGCGGGAATGCCGGCGGACACCAGGTCTACCCCTTAATCGGGAATGCAGGCGGACACCAGGTCTACCCCTTAATCGGGAATGCAGGCGGACAACAGGTCTACCCCTTAAGCGGGAATGAAGGCGGACAACAGGTCTACCCCTTAAGCGGGAATGCCGGCGGACACCAGGTCTACCCCTTAATCGGGAATGCAGGCGGACAACAGGTCTACCCCTTAATCGGGAATGCAGGCGGACAACAGGTCTACCCCTTAAGCGGGGAATGCCGGCGGACACCAGGTCTACCCTTAATCGGGAATGCAGGCGGACAACAGGTCTACCCCTTAATCGGGAATGCAGGCGGACAACAGGTCTACCCCTTAATCGGGAATGCAGGCGGACAACAGGTCTACCCGCTGGCTGGGGTAGACCTGGTGTCCTCGGAAATGCGCTAAGGGGTCGCTGTTTTCGGCTGCCTCCGGCTGCCTCATCGTAGGAGGCGGCGTGCTCCGCTGCGCCACCCGGTCACCTAGGCTTCGTTCTCTTGTGCTCGTCGGCCTCCTGGGCCCCGCTTGTCCGTATCATGGGAGACAGGGTTACGGGGGTCTCGCAGGCTGTGCAGTGCCTGTGTCCGTAGGGGAAAAGGGCGGCCGGCGGGGCGGTCGTGCCGGCCCAGGAACCGTACCGCCAATGCACGGCAAGGACTCTCCCGTGGCCTTGTCCGGCATTCCGTAACCCAATTGACTGAGACAGGTGGAGGCGAGCTGCTCCCGGCCCGGGCCAGGCGAGGCGGGGGCGCGAGGGCGAGAGAAGCCGCCGGCGTGTCCCGCTGCGGCCCGGCTGCTGCCGGTTCCGTGGAAAAAGAGTGCAGCGGGCGAGATGCGAGCTGCACCCCGGCCCAGGCGAGGCGCGGGGCCGAAAGAGCGAGCCGCGAGAGAGAAGCCGCGAGCGCGTGTCCCGCTCCGGCCCGGCTGCTGCCGGTTTCGCTAGCGAGCGATGCGAGCTGTGCTCCCCGGCCCAGGCCAGGTGAGGCGGGAGACCCGAGAAGCGAGAGCGAAGCCGCGAGCGCGTGTCCCGCTCCGGCCCGGCTGCTGCCGGTTTCGCGAAGCGAGCGATGCGAGCTGTGCTCCCCGGCCCAGGCCAGGTGAGGCGGGGAGACCCGAGAAGCGAGGCGAAGCCGCGAGCGCGTGTCCCGCTCCGGCCCGGCTGCTGCCGGTTTCGCGAAGCGAGCGATGCGAGCTGTGCTCCCGGCCCAGGCCAGGTGAGGCGGGAGACCCGAAGCGAGGCGAAGCCGCGAGCGCGTGTCCCGCTCCGGCCCGGCTGCTGCCGGTTTCGCGAAGCGGCGATGCGAGCTGTGCTCCCCGGCCCAGGCCAGGTGAGGCGGGGAGACCCGAAGCGAGGCGAAGCCGCGAGCGCGTGTCCCGCTCCGGCCCGGCTGCTGCCGGTTTCGCGAGAAGGGAGCCGGGTGCCCGCTCGCTCCTCCGGCGATGGTGGCGGGGCGAGGCGGCGGCGCCTCGTTCTTTCGCCCGGCCTTAAGCCGGGGCCGGCCCGCTCTGGCGGGTGCGGCGTTCTTCGGCTGCCGGTCCGGTGCGCTTTTACCGGCAGCCGGGGCTGGACGCGGCCGGGGTTGCGTTGAGCCTGCCGAGAGGTAGGTTCCCGGCCCTTCCCGAGAGCTCCCCGAGCACGGCTCGCTCGGCCGCCGAGGTAGCGCGCCTGTTCCCGCTCCCGACCCGTCTTGCCCAGAGAGGCGTCCGCCTGGGAAGGGCTCGCGGGGCGTGCCGGTGGGGCATCCGGCCTCGCCTCAGCTCGCCCAAGGGGGCTCGGTGACGGGAGTCGCCCGTGGAGTTTGCCGGCCGGGGTTGGCGGCACCCTTCCCCGCCGTGCGTCGTTGAAAGCATGGTTCCCCCTTCCTCGGCCCTAAGCCGGGGACCCGCGTAGCGAGCGGAGTGTTCATTTAGCGGTGGCGGCCGGCCGCGGTGGCCGGCTGCGCCGTAGAGCAGGCGGAACCCGACAGAGAAGCGAGAGAAAAGCCCCGGCGATGTGGGGGCGAGGCGCTCGCCCCATCTCCCTCGGCTGGTGCGATCCGAGCCACCGTGGCCGGGCGGCCTGTGGGGTCTGGCCTGCTGCCCCGGCTGCGGTGGCTGCCCGGCGGGCTGGGCTGCGAACGGCTCTGCTTTTCAGGCGTGGCGGAGTGTGGGGGCCGCCCGGCCTGTTCCTTCTTTTCTCGCGGCCTTAAGCCGCGGCACCAGCAGCGCGCTGACGGCGAAGGGTCGCGGGCCACGAGAGCGAAGGCCCAGAGAGACGCTGTGTGCTGGCGAGAGAGACCGAGAGATCC